>PVHP010014513.1:0-30754 GCA_004024765.1 Zapus hudsonius | reverse complement strand
GCCACCAGTTCCTTCCCTCACTGAGCTGTTGACCAAAGTGACCCATGAGGTTCCAAAACCAAGACAGAATTCTGTCAAAGCTCTTGAGTGCCCTCCCCAGGCCTGAGGCAAAACCCTGTTGCTGAACAAACCACAGAATGCCATCCATCAGCATTGAGAGACCCTTCAAGGTCCGGAATGGTAACCAGCCCACAGATGGCAGTTACTGCAGTGCTGGAAGGCACTACACAAGCTGCCAGGTGAAGCTGGAGTAAACAGAGACCACTGGCATGAAACACAGTCTGCGGCCATGAGTAGGCTGACCACACCTCCTACTGGGAGAGAACAGCGAACCAAGAAAGGAGCACTTGTGCATGAAGAAACCTGGGCCTGGGGGAGACAATCAATAGCTTTTAGATTCGGCCAAATATTCCACTTAGTGAGGGGGAGCCCTTGACTGGAACTGGGGATTCAGGGTGATATGCACCGGATACCGTACTCTTGGGCTCCCAAGAAAAGATGTGCTATGGGAGCGATTGACGGGGAGGCTACTAAAAATAGAATCTAGGTATTCCAGAATTGTGTATATTTGTTAACCTGTACTGATCTCACTCTCCGATGGAGATTGTATTTTTCAGGATGCAGCGAGAGAGCTGTGGCCCATCCAACCCTACCAACCGACTGCAGGCAGATAACTGAGATCCTGGCAAGAGATGAGCCACCACAGTCATATCGTGGAGGCTCCACATGGAACCCCGCAGAGAATGATGGGATGAACAAGGGACCCACTGTCACAGCCATTCAATCAACCCAGAATAAGACAGTGAGACAGAAACCAACGATTTCGACACAAAAACCCCTAAGCTCACAACATTAAAGCAACCTTAATACTCACCCACCACGACTCAGGGAACTGAGCAGAAGAGGGAGTGGAAAGATTGTGAGAGTCGTGGTGGGGGAGACTATCCAGAGGCATGGCACCCTTCAGTAACAACACACTTGGGCCAGGAGGACCGGGCTGAGTATTAGGTTATCCATGGTCCCCTGCCACAAGGACTGATCCAGACGGCCCACAGAGGAGGATATTCAGGTGATTGGGGATGGAGAGGGGGGGCATTGGGGAATTGGGCATAACAACTCATTGTTTGCCCATTAAATAATGTAACTCATTATGGACAATAAAAAAAATTTTTTTAAAGATAATGCCCTTTAATTAAGTACAAATTCAAGCACAAGTGTTTGGAGATTTTTGTGTGTGAGATGCTGTTCTCTTAGGAATATAAAAGGAAAAAGCATAAGCTCTCAAGGTCAACATCAAATTAAAAACATACCAATCTCTTCCACTTCTTCTAGGAAGTCATTATATTCTCTTAGACTAGGAAAGTCTTCTTCCCTTTTATTGTATCTTAAAGAGAAGAAACACATCAAATATTATGTAACTGGTTTGCTTATTCTTACCTAATTCATACATGACAATTGAAAAAGACAGCTTAATGTATGACATTGTTTTATTGACATCAAGTTTATAACTAGACCAAGAATAGTGCTTAAAAAAAAAACTGAGCCAGGTGTGGTGGTACATATCTTTAATCCCAGCACTTGGGAGGCAGAGGTAGGAGGATCCCTTGAGTTCAAGGCTAGCCTGGGACTAACAGAGCAAGTGCCAGGTGAACCTGGGCTGGAGTGAAAATAGCAGTGGACCCTGCAAGCCTTAAGACAGGCCAAATGGGCCAAATGGGGCAATAGTGGCATGTCTATTGTGGGGGAAAACATTTGCTCTCTAACTGGACTGGAGGCCTGCTCCAAGGGAGAGAAAGCATGCCTGATACTGAAGACCTAGTAAAAACCCTACAAGTGGGGAGGTCATGAGCCCTAGGGTACTAACACCCAGCATACCAGCTGTTGTCTGGCTAAATGTCTATGTCAACCAAACTGCCTTACAAGCACCTTTTTTAAAAAAATGAGCACAGCCATATAATAATGCTACTCTCACTTTTGGCTTGAGAAGCTTCTCTTTTTCAGATGGGGATAATGCAAAAGACACCATAGTGCTGAGAAGAAATGACAGTGGAGTGTTCAGCACTGGGACATCTGGCTCAAGGTCTATTGTGGAAGAGGGAGCAGAAAGATTGTAAGAGCCAAAGGAAGGGTAGGACTGCTTACAACACAAACTTCCAGACACAAAATGGCCTTAATATTTCACAGTGCCTGACAATACCTACATAATATGGGAGAAAAAGATAACACTTAAACAAAACAGAGACTAAATGAGAGGGGGAAGATATATAGGGGAGGGTGGGAGGGAATCATGGTTTATGGTCTATGATTATGGAAGCTGTGGTGGTTAGGTTTTGTTGTCAACTTGATCTTTTTAATTATCTTGGGTGGGTCTCTGAGGATGTTTACAGAAGGCCTCTCAGTAGGGGGCAGGATGTAATGAAGCTCAGAGAAGCTAGAAATAAACATCTCTTCCTGGGAGGGCAATGAAGAAAGGAAATTCCAGAGACTCGGGAAGCCATTAAGTCTGGGATAAAGTTTCAAGACCCAGCCCTATAGGCCATATAAAGGGGAAGGAACTCTCCTTTGTGCCCTCTTCCCCCTCTGCCTGTTTGCCATTGTATATGTGGTGCTGGTGATGGGTTTCTCTCTCAGCTTGAACCTGTGAAAGGGGAAAAGCCTCTTTCACTGTTACAGAACTTCCCTTGGATCTGTAGCTTCAATAAGTCCTTTTCTACATAAATTGTGCCTGGTTTGGAGATTCATCCCAGCAGACAGAAGCTATCAATAAAAAGTTTAAAATAAAAAGTTGGAGTGGTAAAGTTTTGCAGAATAGGCCTGTCTCTTATCTCTTAAAGCTCTCATGACTGCAGAAAAGCAGACTCAGGAGACAATTGTACCATATTAGAATCCTTAACATACTTTAAAAAAGAGAAATTAGGTGCTTGGAGATTGGGAAATTAAGTATGTCAATGAAAATTACTTCTTATAGTGTCATTAATGTCCAAAAAAATAAATATTCAAGAAACTCATTCTTCATGATAGTTATAGCCTAAGTAATATTAGGCCACAAAAATCTGTAAATATTGGCATGTATCTGTGAAGAACAAGAAAACTGCACAGGATTAAAGATAAAAAATCAAAATCTAAAAGACTACTTCCTTGAAATAATACAAATAATAAAAGAAAGCTAGGTTACTGATAAAGTATTATTGGTTCAGCACCTAGAAAGATGCTACTAAACCATTACTGGCCTGTGTTGAAGTATATACCACCAAAAATAAAACCAAGAACTGAAGCAATGGGGGATGTAGCTCAGTGGAGGAGCTTGTGCTGAATAAACCCAAGGCCTTGTTGCAATCTCCAACATCAAAACAAGACCTTAAGAAAATGGACCATTTTAGCTTTGAAACAATAAAGTGACTAATAAAAGGCAAGATGAAATGGATCTCACAACTACTAACAAAGAGTAATACATATACAATCAAGGTAAATTATATATATAGATTATAGCTAACCTATTATGACTTGCTCTAATAGGGCTCAAAGCCCAACTTCAGTGTTACTTCTTCAGTCCTTACAATATTTCTTTTGATTTCTACTTATTTCCTCTTCACTATCTCATGCTACTTTTCTGGTAACTCTCATTAGAACAGTTTAGAGCCATTTTACCCATAATTTTTCACTGTTCAACATGTATAATACAGTGCAAACAATAGGTACTTATGTGTTAATAAAAGAATAGCAAATGAATAAACAAATTGTGAAGCTATCAAGAGGCTCCTCTTTAACAAACAAATATTACTCAATTCTTGAAGAACTTAATAAACTTTTGTAAAGCAAGTATAGATGAATTTGAAATTATTCCATTGCCAACTTATTCACAATTACATGAGCAAAAATAAGGATACAGATTACTGAAAAACCTATTGAAGTCTTCTTTGCTGCCTGAATCCTTCAAACAAGAGCACTTACATCTTTAACACTTTTTTCCGAATCTCCACCTCCTTGTCAACAGTGGGATCTTCAAAGAGCTGGACCCTGAAGTTGCTCTTTCTGAGTGGAGTCCCACACTCTGGGCAGTTTCCAGCTCCCCTCACAAACAGCAAATCCACACAACTTTCACACCTGAAAGAAAACAGTTAAGAAAAAAACAGTTAATTCCTCTTTTGAGCAGAATTGCAAGGTGGGGGGAGGATGAACATTTCACTGCTACTTAAAATTTTACAAAAACTTTTGGAAAATATCCATTTTCATTTGGAGCTTACTTTTCAAACACAGCTATCTGAAGAGATACAAGTATAGCTTTAGAAATCTATAAAATACTAGGAAGAATAGTCAGAAGTGGAAGACTAGTGTGCCCCTTCCAGTACAGGCTTAGTGTCCCTAACTCAAAACTTCAATGAGCAATGCTCTAAAATCCAAAGCTTTTAGAGTGTTGATATAATATCAGAAGTAGAAAATTCAATACCAAAAAACTTAGTTCCACATAAAAAAATTATTTAAAATATCATATAACACTATCTCCAGACTACATGAATAAGGTAAATATGAAAGAATGAATAATAAATAAATGAATTTAGTGTTTAGACTTAAATCTCACCCAAGGTAATTTCAACCTTCAGGGTGTAGGCTGCCAGGAACTCAGCAAGCAGCATAGGCACTGGGGCTGGGCCAAGATGTAGCTTGATTTATAACTTTTAAATATTCAAATATGCTGATAAATACATTCAAACATTTGTAGTCCTTGAACTGTAATCCTACCCACACTGTCCTAGTCACTGCTCTTATTAGCAATATCTAAAATTATTTCTTTGTGTTTTTCTCTATTAGTCTGTATATTTCATGAAGGTATAAACTGTCAATCTTGATCTCTATCCGCAATGCCTGACAGTAAGTGCTCAATAATCTTTACTAAACAACAATAACAAAAAAGGAATATATGACAGAGGGAGAAAGAGAAATATCAATGAAAAAGAAAAAAGCTGATTTCGTCTAAGTATTTGAGCTATATGAAACCCAGATTAAGAAGAAAAAAAAAAAAAGGAAAGTAAGAATTTTTAGAGCTGGGCATGGTGGCACACGCCTTTAATCCCAGCATTTGGAAGGCAGAGGTAGGAGGATTGCCATGAATTCAAGGCCACCCTGAGACTACATAGTCAATTCCAAGTCAGCCTGGACTAGAGAGAGACCCTACCTCGAAAAACCAAAAAAAAAAAAAATTTTAAAGGCTAGATATGAAGGACAATTTGTAATCTCTGAACTTGGGAGTCAGAAGCAGTAGACTTGCTGAAAATTCAAGGCCAGCCTGACCTACATAGCAAGTTCCAGTTTAGCCAGGCTTACATCATGAGACTCTGTCTCAAGAAAATAAAAAGAATTTTTAAGAATATGGCCAGGCTTGGTAGCACCCTCCTGTAATCCCAACTCTCAGAAGGTAAAAGCAGATGGATCAGGAGTTCAAAGTCCTTGGCTATACAATGAGTTCAAGGCCAGCATGAACTATATGACATGCTGTCTCAAAATAGGGAAATATAGTGTGAGGGGGGAAAAGAGATGGGGGAAATACAAAATATTAATATTGTCTTTGTATTTATTTCTATCCTAATACTCTCAAAAAAAATTTTTAAATTTCAAAGATTGGACTAGGGGGTAAAGTGCCTGACTCATAAACTGGAGAACCTGAGTTCAATTCCCCTACCCACTTAAAAATGCTGTCTCTAATAGGAGCTCTGGGGGAAGCAGACAGAAAGATGCCTGGAGCTCCCTAGCTAACCAGTCAAGCTTGGTTGACTGGGCCCATGGCTTGTTGATGACTTGATCTCCCAGCAGCTCATGTAGCACTTTCTAGCACTGTGACAGCTAGCCAGCAGGTAAATGGCTTCCATCTCAGTTCCAGCTTGATTTCTCAATGTCCTGCAACCACAGCCTATGGTATCTTCAACAATAGGGTCCTATCATCTATTTCTGGTGGGTAACCAAGTGCTTTGACAATGGCCTTCATTGTTCTGGGGATCTCCTGGGTTCTCACTGGATACGAGGCTCACTCAATGGTAAAGAATTCATGCCTGGTACTGAGAATCAAGTCAAAAGCCTATGGCAGGAAAAGCCATGGACCATAGAGGGAAGCTTCCAATGTTCTTTGGCTAAAAGGACAGGTTATGTTAATCAAAAAATCTTTTAAACATATGTGCTTATTCCCTTGATCAATGTTGTTCTCACTCTCGGTTAGAGAGCCTACTTTTTTTTTAAATATTTTATTTATTCATTTTTGAGAGAGAGAGAGAGAGAGAGAGAGAGAGAGAGAGAGAGAGAGAGAGAGAGAGAGAGAGAGAGAGAAAGTGCCAGGCCCACCACCTTGTGGTCTGGTTTATGTGGGTACTGGGGAATTGAACCGAAGGCCTTAGGCACTGGAGGCAAGTGCCTTAACCGCTGAGCCATCTCTCCAGCCCGAGAGCCTACTTTTTATAGTAGGTTTCCAATAAATATGAGGGAGACTCAAGACCCATCAAAATGACAAGAAAAGAAAGATGGGTGCTAGAAAGATCCTCTCATTACACTCACCAGAGCCCAGGAAACAATGCAGAGGAAGTGACAAATTAAATATGAGTGCTACTCTCACTGCTATCCAGAGAACTACTCTATAGAGACTCACCAAAACAAAAAAAATAAAAGGTTGCGAGAGCTCAACATTAAAGGAGACTTCTAACATTTTAAAGGAGCCCTCCAAGGCTCAAGGAACATTATGAACAAAGAAGCAGAAAGAATGTAAGAGCCGCAGTACAGGAAGGCATATGGTGAGGCAGTTCTCTCCCTGCAGAAAACAATTGGTGCATTCATGACTTCACAGTGATTACCAAGACCCCCACTGAAGAGGACCCTCGCTGGAATAGGGGCAGGAGAAAGAAGACAAACGAGAATGACCTGATGAGCATATGACCAATTTGCAGTATGTTCATATACTGAAGTTCCCAATAAAAAAAATTTTTAATCACTATACAGAAACTTGAATTTCACAGTTCTGTTTCCCAGTGTATTTATTTTTTTTAAACTTCTTAGGTTGTACGTGTGTGCGTGCTTATGTATTGGTGGACATATAGTATGCATGTGGCAGTAAAAGGACAACTTCAAGGTGTCTGTTTTCCACCTTCTTTGAGACGGGGTCTCTTGTTGCTGCAAGCTAACTGCCAGTCTACAACTAAACATCAGATTCGCTGACCCCTGAGAGCTTCTAATTGGTCCCTGAGCTTTGGATTCTCCTGACTCACTCCACACTGTCATCTCTGGGCTGAGATCATAACTGCCACTTTGCATCAGATTATGCATGGTCCTGGGGAATGAAACCTGGGCTGGCAGACTTTTCAAGCAAACATCTTTAACCTCTGAATCACCTCCTCAGCACCTGTCCCATGTGTTAATTGCTATTTTATTAGCTATTTCCTTTATTCAGTTTTCTTAGTTATATTTTATTTTTCTCAGAATTTAACACTCTTATTATTTCATCCCTCCCCCAAATTGGGCCTGGTTTAAAGATTCATCCGAGTGGCATGTGGCTAACTACGACAGTGGGCAATGCTTAACCTGAATCTGTCCTCAAAATATAATATTCTCATTTTGTTTCATAAATGAAAATTATGTTAGTGCTCACTCAACATTTATTAACATTTTCAATTAATGATTTCAAATGCCCAATAAATACTGTCCCCACATATACACAAACATTTTAAAGTTTAAAATAAAATAGTAATACTCAAACGCTGTGACCCAAACCAATGCTTCCCTTCAAGAATTCATTTTTTAATATTTTTATTTATTTGAGAGCAGAGAAAGAGAATAGGCATGCTAGGGCCTCTTGCCACCAACCAAACTACAGATGCACATACTACTTTGTGCATCTGGCTTTACATGGGTACTGTGGAACTGAACCTGGGCCAGTAGGCTTTGCAAATAAGTGCCTTTAACCACTGAGCCATCTTCCCAGCCCAAGAATTTAAAATAAGTAACTTTCTTGAGAGCTACTCATTTTAAAATTAATTCCAGCAGGCACAGGACAAAATGGTGGACACATAAACACACTAGAACTCCCAAGGTGAAGTCAGATTCTGTTTGTATTTTTCAGAAGGCAGCAAGAATCATATTCCACCCAATGCCACCAGCAAGACCTAAGATGATGGCTGACTCCTAGATAGGAGGATGAACCACCCCTAATTCATCATCTCAGGCCCAAATGAAATCATAGAAGAAGTGGCAAGATGAGCAAGAGTGCTGCTTCCACAGGAAGTCAGACAACCTACACTAGGGTAATGGAGACAGACACCAAGGATACTCAAATTAATCCAAAGCAGAACCCAGAGACTCTTAAGACCTCAACAGTAAATCTCACCACCATGGCTAGGGAATTTTGCAGAAGAGGGGGCGGAAAGATTGTAAGAGCCACGGTGGGGAAAATATCCGGAGGCATTGCCCCCTTAAAAACACACACACACACACACACACACACACACACACACAACTAACGTCTGCTTATACAATTCCCCATGGACCATTCCAGCAATCCCTCTCAGGAGGGGTCTCAGTGAATTGGGGGCAGGAGGTAATGGGGGTACCAACACAAGACTTGTTCATACAGAAGTTTCTACTTATTAGCAATAAATAAAATTAATTCCAAAGAAAATCTACAATGTTCCCTTTTTCTTCAATTGTGAAGTATTATTTTCATGACAAAACAAAAATAACTTGTCAAAAATGTCTTGTAATGTCCTTAAGATGAAGCAAAATATACTACTTGTTCTACACAATTATCATATGTAAAATTCTAAACATTTTAAAAAGTGACCTTCAAAAGTTGTAAAAAAAAATGTTTCAAAACAAGTAAAATGTGCTCTGTACTTCTTATTGGGAATTGAGTCCAAGTTTTCCTGTGAATATATGTAATTGAACTATGTAATTGAAAATAATGTTTATTCTGAGATATGAAAAATTCAAAACAATAATATTTAAAATACTAATAACCTACTTATATCTACCAGACAAAAGGTATAAATTTTATAAAATTTAATATTTATATTTTATATTCAAGTTTATACAATGTATTTTACATATTGATAGAAATTTTATAACCATAAAAATGCTAGTTTAGATTCATTCCTCCATCCATCCACCCACATTGCCCTGGTCTGCTTAACTCATCTATCTATCCACCAATTTATTCACCTACCCCATCTACCAGCATTCTCTCCTACCATCATCTACCCACCCATACACACAGGTGAGCACCATTATGTTGAGGATGGCCATATGGGCAAGTGTGGTAGAGATGTTGGTATGGTAAGGTCCTTTAAACTGAACAGACCTCATGGAGAAGTAGACATTCATAACACCTGAAGAAGCACTGTTCCAAGCACCAAGGATACTTCAGCAGGAGTGTCCCTTCCATAGTCTGCATCCTGCCAGGGTGGGACCAGCACCTCCAGCCTGCCCTTGCCTACCTCCTAACTTCCTTGAAGTACACCAAAGTGATCTTTGGGGAAAAAATGACAAGAAAGAAAACCTCAAGCCAGATTTTATATCTACTCAGAACATGCCAGTGGCTTCATGGTGTCCTGTGAGGCTACCCTGTCCCACCCAGTCATCAGCAGCACCTCTGACAACTACCTTAGCTATAAGAGCCCTGCATCTGGGTCTTTCACAGGCTGCTGTTCCTGGACCACTTACTTCCCATGAAAGCCCTGCCTGTGCCATCTTTGCTTTGAGCCCCCTTTTGCCGGGTACATATAATTGACAGGCCCCATGAAGGCTCTAAGAGCAAAGAAGACAAAACTTAAAATGGCACCCTCTGTGCCCATTTAGGCTCCCATGGGATGACCTGTGGGCCCTTTCACCCATGTCCCCATGCCCACAGGCCACTTGCTCTGGGCTCAAGTGCACTTCTCACCTCACATGGAGTTAGTGAAAAAAAAAATCAGTATCACCAGCCTCTCTGGACAGCCACTTTCCACTAGGACCAGACTGATGGTCAAGTCCACACCACTCTTCACTGAGAATTCCGTGCTCCGATGGCTAGGTTTTTGGCCCCTACAATACATGGCCCCTTTCCTATTCCTTCCTCAGTTGTATCATGTCCTCCCTACTAGACCTCCTGGCTCCTCCCCCACCTTGTACTCCAGGTCTTATAGGTTTCCCTCTCTCACACAGGCTTTCCCCATCTCCACCCTCACAGTTCTTATATACCTCTGCTACTCTGGGCAGCCCTACTCCAAGCCTTCTCCCTGCCTACCCCAGATGTCTGATCTTTTGTGTAGACAGCAGTCTGATCTGTCCATGGTGCCAAATAACCAAGGGTACAAGATACCTGATGTCAGACCCTCCCCATGCTATTGGGTTTTCTCAGCAGCCGCCAAGATAGAGTTTTCAGAAATAGGATTGCACGGCACCTACCATGCAGCTAGCTTACAATCCAAACTTCTCACTGCCTCTTTCCTTCAAGGGTAAATTCCCAGCCTTCCATAACCTCCTCCTTTTGGAATGCTCCCCAGTCAAGAGTAACTAGGGTGCATTCTCAAGTGACTTGTGTCCAACTGCCCAACTGCCTATCTTGGCTCTCAGGATCCCTGTCCTTCCCACCTACCAGGACCTGGTACCCTGCTCCTGAAAAGGTACAACCAGGACAGTGCTCTAAGTCAACAGTACCTCCAAGCTTGCCTTCTAAATGTCACTATATTCTTCACTTTTAAATGCTTCATTTTACTTATAAATTTACTTTGATTTTTTTTGGGACAGGGTCTCACTCTCTACCCCAGGCTGGCCTGGAGCTCATTATATACACTAGTCCAGCATCATGGTAATCCTCTGGCCAGACTGAGACATCTGCTTCCCCTGCATCCTGTAGGCTACGTGGATACAGCAGAATCAACTAAGATATCACCTGCTACAAGCTAATATCAGAGTAAGAATCCAGGCATTTCTCTCTTTGTTCAAATTGGCAAAGAATACATATAACTTGTTTGTTTATATATTTAAATTGGCTTTACTTTTTCCCTGAATTTGAGATGTTCATAACAGCCTCATTAGTGCTAGGTAGAATTTGACACCATGACTGTTTTTTTCTTTTTTTTTTTTTTCTTTTTTTTTTCTTTATTGTCCATAATGAGTTACATTGTTTAGTGGGCCAACCATGAGTTGTTATCCCCAATTCCCCGTTGCCCCCCTCCCCATCCCCATAAAATGTGTAGCCCAGGCTGGCCTCGAATGATCCTCCTGCCTCCGCCTCTTCAGCAATATCCTACCGGCATGTGCCACCACAACTGGCTGTTTTTTTCTTTTCATCTTTTTTTCTTCTTTTTTGTTAAATGACTAAAGTAAATCTTCAAATAATCTATTCTCTTTAAAAGTTAGATATGATCGTAGTGAACTAAAAAATTTAGTCAATATTCTTTTGTGTATGTGTGTGTGTGTGTGCAACGTGATTATAGTGTGTATATGTGCCATGTGACATCCTTACACTCACCTCCAGTGGCCAGAGGGGAATTCTGGGTGTCCAGCTCTTCCACCTACCCGAGTGCATTCTTACTTGAGCCAGAGTCTCTTATGATCTGAACCTTGTGGTTGTTTTGTTGTTGTTGCTTTGCAGTGTCTTTTTTTTCTTTTTCTTTTTTTTGGTGAGTCCCAGTGATTCCCTACTCTCTGCTTCCCACAGGGGTTGTTACAAACACGTGTGGCCACACTAATCTGTTTATATGGGTTCTGGGCTGGCAGGCTTTGCAAGCAAGCATCTTTAACCACCTCTAATTTTATTTTTAAATGATACAAAAAACATGAAACCTACATATAAGTGATATTTTGAAACACATACATCATATAATCAAGTTAAACATAACTATGTCCTCAATCACATCACTCATTTATAGAAAAAACTTTAAAACTTTATGAAAAAGTCATATGTCCTAGTTTTGTTATATACAGCACAATTGCTACCTATTACCTATAGTCACGCAGCTACGCAATAACACCCCAGAACTTCTTACTCTTATCTAGCCCTAATTTAGTATCTATTTGTAAACTCTTCCCCATGCCCCAACTTTACTCTCCAGAACTTGTTATAACCACCATTCTGCTCATAACTTCTGTGAGTTCACCTTTTTGTTACACATATGAATGAGATCAGGACCTTGTCTTTCTATGCTTGGCTTGTTTCACTGTATCTTTTTTTATATAATTGGAAGTTAACTCATTACTACTATAGAAGATAAGATAGAAAACAAAGGTTTAAAAAAAAACATTAATACCTCTAATATCCACAGTGAATACCATTGCCCAGTGAGGTGATACACACACAGAAGCCTTCTGCAGCTCTAACATTAAGGCATAAAATATTAAGTACAGGATTTGATCCCTGCCTTCAGAGATATTTTATGGAGTAAGGGAAATAAATACACCACAAAAGTTCCATAAAGCAACAGCACAAGGCTGTGTCTGCTAAGTGTTACCATAGCAGATTTGCTCCTTACCAATCACTTATCAGGCAGTGAGAGGGAGAGCATAGTGGTGAAGGGCACAGACACTGAGCCAGTTTGCCTCCTTTTCTTCATTTGCTAAGACTGCAACCCCTCTCTGTGCTTCAATTCCCTTTTGGGAAATAAAAACCCCATGGAGCAAATGAGAGTTGGTTGGTTGGCTTGTATCAGATAACACACTAGACACACAGATGCTCTCAATGAGCATCAGCTATCCAAGTGGTACTGAATGAACTAATGAGGACCAGGATTCAAAGCAGCTCTAGTATCAAGGATCACAACTGTGAAAATACCCAGAAACAATTATACATGTAGAAACCAAGTAGATTATTACTAGGTGAGAACAGAGACCCACTATGAGTTAGATCTGAGTCAAGACGCTATTCCTTGATTCCATTGACCCTTAACAATGAAAAGCACTGGCAGATTGAATCCTGAGATTTCAATGTTAAGTCATACTCTATAGCTAATAATCATCCACAGGTTAGCATTTCAAAATCACTTACTGAAGATGTGGGGCAGAGCAAGAATGAATAGCAAACTAGAATTTTATTTAGCCATTAAGAAAAATGAATTTATAAAATTCACAGAAAATGGATTAAACTGGAAAATATTACATTAAGTGAGGTAATCCAGGCTCCGAAGACAAATGCCACATGTTCTCTCTCATCTGATAATCCTAGCTCCTAAATATTAAATGTGTATTTAAATGAGAACAAGTGTAGATAGACACCAGGAAACTAGAAAGGAGTCCAAGAAATGAGAAGGGGAAAGAGGCTTCAAGGAAGGAAGATAAGTTGGGAAATAGAACACATGAAATATAAAAGAAGGGGGAATTACGGGAGCTGGACGGGTATAAGAAGAGAGAGGGGGTACAGGGAAGAGTGGGAGAAGAGCAAGAGGAGAAATTACATCTGAACTGAATGCGTATATTGTTCTTATTACTTCCACAAGACCCTATTTACACTGTATCAGATATAAATTATAAGTTATAAATACCTTTAAAAGAATGAAAAATAACGGGATCTAATCAAGAATCAAAAACCCACTACTGACAGGTTAGGCCCATGCTCTAGTTTAGATTTTCAATGTCCTCCAAAACCCTTTGTGTTAAAGACTATACTGGACCAAGAGAAAATTCAATAAAGTGTTTGCCTCACAAGCATGAAGACCTAAGTACGATTATGAGAATCTATGTAAAATTTCCAGGTATAGTGGCACATGCTTGTAATCTCAGCTCTGGGGAGGTGGAGCCAGAAGGATCACTACGGCTCACTGGCCAAACAGTCTAGCCTAAGTGGTAAGCTTCAAACCAGTGACAAACCCTGTCTCAAAAAATGGTGGATAGTAGGCTAAAGAGATTGCTCAATAGTTGAAGGCACTTGCTTGCAAAACTTAACAGCCTGGCTTTAATTCTCCAAATGCACAAAATGGCACATGAGTATGGAGTTTGTTTGCAGTGTGGCAAGAGTCCCTGGCACATCCATATTCATCTCTCTTCTCTTCCCTCCCCTCCCTTCCCTTCCCCTCCCCCACTCCTTCTTGGCTATCATGAAATGAATAACTGATCTCCTCCCAACAGCCTCCTACCACAATGTACAGTTCTGCCACAGATCCAAAACTCAGAGCTAAGTGACAGTGGACTATGAGTCAAAATAAACCTTTTTCTGGTGTTAAGTTGACTTTCTCAGGTATTTTGCTGGAGTGACAGAAAGCTGACTACAAAGTCCATGGAAGACTTTGGGAATTCTCAGATTCTCTGACATGGTCCAGAACCTAGCCTATTAATATTCAATAAACTGGAACCACCATCTTGTATGAATATTAGACTTATAATCATCTACTTTCTTATCCTAATTTTGCCACTAGAACATGCTTCTAAAGACGAGCATACATGTATTACTAATGTAATATTTTATCTTCAGCTGGATACTTCATGGCACAGGAACAGACTATATAGTCAACAAACATGAAAACATAAAAGCTGTATGGGAAGGTAAGCACCATCTTTTTTTCAGTATTTATTATAGAATGGGAATATGGGGTAGCAGAAACTCATCAGATAAACCATAATAGAAATTTTTTAAATTCATGTATAAAAAGCTAAAGAGGGTTGGGAAGATAGGTCAGAAGTTAAGAGCACTTGCCACTTAAGCAGAATACCCATAAAAAGCTGAACATGACCACATATGCCTGTAACCCCAGTGCTGGGGAGGGGAGAATCGCTGGGGCATGCTCACCAAAAATGACAGCTCACGGTTAAGGGAGAGACTCCTCTCAAAAAAAGTAGATGCAATAGAGAAAGGCACCCAAAGTTCTCCTACACACATGAAAGGCATACACACACCTACACACAAGCATACACCACATTATATACCACACACACACACACACACACACACACACACACACACACACACACACTAAAGAACTGAGAGCATGGTGGTGCATTCCTGTAACCCCAGCACTTGGGAGGCTGGAGGCAAGAGCACAGGGAGTTCAGTGGCAGACTCAGCTACAAAGAGAATTCAGGGCCAGCCTGGCTTTCATCAAACAATGTCTCAAAATAAATAAATGGATACCCTGAACTGTTTCAAATGTATTATACCTTTTTCTTCCTATGTGACTAGGACCCAAAGTATTCCCAATATGGATTCATATTACAAACCAGTGCTATACTAGTCCTGGAATCCCACCATTGTTATCCTTGGTTATGGAGCATCCATTACTCTCCATCCACAATACCGTTTTGAAAAGCTGACTTGTGACCTCCCTGTTCACCACTATTCCCATATCATCATCTGTGGCAATTCAAGCATACCCATAAATGAGCCGAGCTACTATTCTAGGCACTTAATTAATTCTCTTACTTCATGAGTTTCAGTGGTCCCTTACCCCATCCCAATACCTCAACCTTCAATCTCGTCATTATCAATAGATAACAGCTTCTCTGAAATCTTTGTTTCTAATGCCCCACTCTCTCCTTCCAGATGATTTGCACTATGACTTCCCAAGAAACTCCCTTACACTGACCATACTACTTTCTCCTCAAGGTCCTACCTTCATGCTTACACAAACTTATAGTGTCTGGTATTTTACTCACTTGTTCCTCTGTCCACTGTTATACCACCTGTTCCACCTGTGCTTGAAGTCATATATCCACCCATGTCTATGTCTGTGCAGTTCCATGTTGCTGGAGATAAAAACTCTTAATCTTACTGACTGAATTATCACCATTGATCTCTGGTGAACACTCAATGCTGCCAAATTTTCCCTCTGTTCCCAGAGCATAAAGTATCTTATAATTTGTTTTATTATCTCCTCAGACTTGCAAATACTTCCTGGTCTAACCTCAATCATAGTTGATGACCTAGCCTCATAATAAATTAATATTGCATGTACTCAGATAAATATCACTTTGTTTTGAACAACAATTTAATCAATCTGCCTGCTTCTATAACCATATTAATAGTGTTCCTTCATGACAAATGAGGAAAATATCACTTTTATCTAGTCATTTCCTTCCCATCCTTTGTGCTCTGTTTCCCATTCCCAATCGCTATTCAAGTGCATTAGTTCTGTAACTGCTCCCTTTCTCCAGCATTATGAATGTCTTCCTCTACTGGAATACTCTAGTTAGCATGGAAACATGTCTTAAGATCAAGAGCTACCATTAAAAGAAAACTCTGGGCTGGGTGTGATGGCACACACCTGTAATCCAGCACTTGAGAAGTAGAGACAGGCGATCAGGAGAGTCCAAGACCATCCTCAGCTACATGGCAAGTTTGCGACCAGCCTGGACTTCATAAGACCTTGCCTCCAGAAATAATTAATAATTAATTAATGTGAATAAGATGGAGGGAGAGTAGGAGGGAGGGAAAAGAAAAGTAAAAAGAAAAAAAAATGGCTCTATGTCCTTTCATTTCTTTCAAGCTACTAACAATTTCTCTGACTTTATTCACAAAAAAATTCCTGAAGCAAAAGTTGTCTATACTTATGTTTTCATTGTCTTCACTCCTATTCTCTCTTGAACTCATTCTGATCAATGACTTTCCACTGAAATTTGTGAGAATTTTACCAATACTCTCAATCATGCTAAAGCCAATAATTAACAGAGAAAAATTATTATCATTCTTCACCAACCTATTAACAACATTAACATATCAGACCACTTCCTACAGGGGGACACCTCATTCTCTAGGCTATGTGACCTCAGACTTAGCCAATTTCCCTCTTACTCTTTCTTTGTAAGAGTTCTAAAAGTTAGTGTTCCCAAATTGTATCCTTGGCACTGTTGTTTCTCCACAAATGATCATATTTTGTATAAATGGCTTTAAATGTGACTGACTGTCTAAACTACATTACAGCCTGACCTCAAAGGATCCCTGAGCTCAAGAACCCAGATCAGCTGGTATGCATGCAACAAGCCCAGTCACTGTTCTAATCATCTCAAGAACAGGACAAAACAGAATTCTTGGTTCTTGCTTCCCCTCCCTCCATCAGCTCCACCCTCAAAAGTATTCCTATTTCAGTCAATATCGCTACCTCCTGACTCACTGCTCAGGCCAAAAATCTAGGAGGCTACCTTGGTTTCTTTTTTTCTGTTTTCCACTAAAATGCATCCAGTTTTAGCTCTCTCCAGTGATATGTCTCACTGACATTTATTAACCTAAGAATCACCAAACCTTCCAACTGCTCTTGTTGCTTACACCCTACTGTGGCCTTCAACCCTCATCCACCTTCTGCCCTCCGAAAATTTTCTATATGCAATGGATGGAATGATCTCTAAAACTGAAATTAGTTTATTTCATGCACTTGTTCATGATTCAATGCATGAAAGACAAATGCTTTACATATAACCTTGAAAATCCTAAATGACACATCCCTACCAAACTCTCCAGGTTCATGTCTATCCATCTACGCTTTTACTGCCTTTCCAACATGCCAGGATCATTCATGTCTTAGGCAAACACACTTGCCTTCTCTGCCAAAACCCCTCTTCTTCCCAATCTATAGCTACCACTTTCATCACTCAACTATCAAACCACATGTCACTTCTGCAGAAAGACTCACTGGGAAAACTATCCTTACTCCTACTGAACGCTAATTCCTCAAATAATGCCATAAAATAGACAAAATTCTTTTTAACATTTTTTTTATTATTTATTTGTGAGGAGAGAAAGTGAGTATGGACAGGACAGGGCCTCTTACCACTGCACATGAACTTTAAAATGCATGCACCACGTTGTGCATCTGACTTTATGTGGGTACTGGGGAATTGAACCTGGGCTGTCAGCCTTTGCAAGCAAGCACCTTTAACTGCTAAACCATCTCCCCAGCCCATAAATAAAATTCTTATTAGAACTTGATCTTTTAAAAAGATCTTACCCATTAGATAATATCTCCACTTTACAGTGGTCTTTCTCACCACTCACTCTAAGTTAGTGAACATGTTTTCTCTGAATGCTATATATATATATATATGTCAAACTGTCTGGGATCAACTCAACATCATTTTTGTCTGTCTGTGTTCTCTAGGTACCTAGGAACATTTCCCACAATCCCTACCAACAAGGCTTTAATTTTAACTGCACCTTTGAGAAATGTGCCAATGCTCTGCTGCTCTATGTCAGAGGACAGCAAGAGGGCAACAGTAGCCATACGCACAGCTTCACCACAGAGCTCCTACTTCAGTGGAGGCACAGGTGGACAGCAAGTGGGCAATGTAGTCACGTGGGTGGCATCACTCCAGCTCTCAGATACTCATCCACAGAGGTCCTACTTTAGTGCATGCGGCGAGCTCCTCGACCAGCGAGGAAGAACGACCACGAGGAAGAACGACCACCACTCGAGGATCCTTCTCAAATCACACTTTAATGGAGAGCCTTTTGATTGAAGGGGGGGGCAGGAAGCGAGGGGCAGGAAGAGAGGGGCAGGAAGCGAGGGGCCCCGAATGCTAGAAGTCAGCTGCTTATATAGGGAAAAGGGACACAGATCGTCCCATGATTGGCTGGCTCCTGCTTGCCACCTCCAGGCGCCACGGGATTGGCTAGGGACAGTTGTATTCTCAAAGCATTGTCTAAGGTGGAGTTGTTTCCCGGCTCCCTGTAAGTGCAGGCACAGGTGGGATCAGCAGCAGCCCTTTCCAGCCAACTGTACCACCTGAATCCTGTGATGGCTCCCTTTCCCTTACTGAACCAACACTTAACAGCTCGTAAGTTTTGAGTTACCTGTATTAAAATCCATGCCAAGCCTTTAGTCCCAGCACTTAGGAAGCAGAGATAGGATTGCAGTGAGTTTGAGGACGCCCTGAAACTACATAGTGAATTTCAGGACAGCCTAGGTTAGAACAAGACCCAACCACAAAAACAAAACAAAACAAACAAACAAACAAAAAAACCTAATGGCTTAAGAAATCTGAGGTTATTTTTATTTTCCTAGCTATACCCCAACTGATACTTATCCTTCTGTTTATAGACTATTTACTGAAATCAACAATATTTTATTTTGGTTTTCTTTAGACAAGTCTCATAATATGTACCTCAGGCTGGGCTTAAACCCTCAGCAATCTTCCTGCCTTGGTCTTTCAAAAGCTGGGATTCATCTCCGATGGAGATACTATTTGTATCTTTCAGAATGCAGCGAGAGAGCTGTGGCTCATCCAACCCTACCATTGAACCACAGGCCAATAGCTGACATTCTGGCAAAAGATGAGCCACACCAGACCTAACATAGAGGATCCATATGGAACCCCACAGAGAATGGTGCGACGAACAAAAGACCCATAGCCCCAGCCAATCAGTCAACACAGGATCAGCCAGACAGATACCAACGATTTTCGACACAACCTAAAGCAGAAGTACTGAAGCACCGAAGACCTCAACAATAAAGCAGCCTTAATGCTCACCCACCATGCCTCAGGGAACTGAGCAGAAGAGGGGGCAGAAAGATTGTGAGAGCTATGGTGGGGGAAAATATCCAGAGAAATGGCCCCCCTCAGTAACATCATACTAGGGCCGGCAGAACCGGGCTAACTGCTAGGCTATCCATGGTCCCCCGCCCCATGGACTGATCCAGACTACCCACAGAGGAGGATACCCAGCTGATTGGGGATGGAGAAGAGGGACATTGGGGAACTGGGTCTAACAACTCATTGTTTGTCCATTGAATGTAACTCATTATGGATAAGAGAGAGAGAGAGAGAGAGAGAGAGAGAGAGAGAGAGAGAGAGAGAGAGAGAGAGAGAGAGAGAGAGAGAGAGAGAGAGAAAGCTGGGATTCAGGCATGAACTACCATATCCAGATCAATGACCACTTTTTTTGGCAGTCTCTCACTATGTAACCCAGGTCGACCTCAAACTCCTGCCTCTCCTCCTCACACTCCTAAGTGCTAATATTGCAGGTGTGAGCTACCATGCTCAGCTTCAATAATCTCATAACTTTTGTGTGTATTATATCTTCCCTACTAAATTATCCCACAAACAGAGGGGACCATATTTGTTGGGCTCATTATTATACCCTAAGTATTATATTTGGGGATAAATATTTGTTAAATGGCTAAAACATGTTGGTAAATATATTTCCATTTACTACATCAAACATAACATCTTCAGCTCTCAAAGTTTCAGTCAGGTGATGGCACATGCTTGAAATATCAGCACTTGGGAAACTAACACTTCCTTTGATCATGAGTTCAAAGACATTCTGAGCTACATAGCAGAACACTATATCTAAATAAATGAATAAGTAGGCCTTGGACTTTGCAGTCCTTGCTTCATTAGCTACATCAGAGCCTTGATATTACTTTTCAATTCTATACAGTGCCCTCGGACTCCTCATCCAATGTCAACCAAGAACATTATTACATTGGCTTTATACTTTTAAAATCGTAAAATTGTCTAATTTGTGACTAACATGAAAAAAGGTTACCATTATGATGAAAACAATAATGCAACATGAGTTTTTTATCTAAATATCTTCATATTTTTAATGCCCACGTATGGGAGTAATATATTAGCAGTATTGTACCTAGCATGCACAAGGCCCTGGGTTTGATCCCAGTAACACAAAAATAAAATAAAAAAAAGAAAAATTCTAAAAAAGAAAAACAAAAATTCTATAGTGATTGCTGTATTATAAAATTCATACAATCAAAAGTAATTTTTTAAAAAATATTTTAAGTGACTGGCATGGTGGCACACACCTTTAATCCCAGCTTTTGGGAGGCAGAGGTAGGAGGATTGCTGTGAGTTCAGGCCACTCTAAGACTACATAGCGAAGTGAGACACTACCTCGGAAAAAAAAAATAATAATAAAATAAAAATAAAAACAAAAAAAGCTCAATTAAAAATATACCCTTTGGATGAGGAGATTATTCAGTGATTAAAGGCACTTGCATGCAAAACCTGCTGGCTGGGGTTTTGTCATAGCCAGCCACATGCCACTGGGATGAATCTCCAAAGCAGGCACAGTTTATGGGAGGAAAGGATTTATTGAAGCTACAGATCCAGGGGATGTTCCATAATGGAGAAAGAGGCTGGTCCCCTTTCACAGGTCCAAGCAGAGAGAGAAAAACACCTCCTAAAGCAAGCATACTCAATCTCAAAACAGCAGGAACTCCAGGCTTGAGCTCAGACTTCTCTTTGCATATGTATATCTGGAATTCCAAAGCCACCCCAGAAACTCCTTAGGGCTGCACCCTAGGATGTGGCCAAGATGACACATCCTCCAGCCAGGCAGGTGGAGAAAAACTTTAATAAACTCTTGAATCTATTGGGCAACATTCATTCAAACTACCACAGAGTCCAATTCCTCAGTACCTACATAAAGCAAGTGAAGAACCTGAGAAATGCCATCCTGGAATTAGAAATTATTTTGCAAGAAAGTTCTGCTAGATTTGACCATACCTTAAACTGGCCTGGAATTTCTCTGAGTGTGCTCTACCCCTCTCAAGAATCTCCCCACTTAACAACCAAAGAATGTCAGAAACCCTAACAGATAGGACAAACACAGCTGCACAGATAAGGGTTAAGCATGTCTTAGAAGTTGCTTGTGCTTTGAAGAAGTTATCTAGTCATTTTGACTCACATAAAATTTACAGCTAACTGCACTATTTCACCTCTGTAAGTCCTGCTTAATTGCACTCCTGTTTGATACATTCCTTATTGGAAATGCTTCAAGTTTTAGAGATTAAAAACCCCACTTTTTCTTTTGTTAGTTGCTATTCTCCTGAGCCCTGCATTTGGGTGAGATAGGCACTGGCCAGTTCCTGTGTGCACAAATACAGCTTGCTTTAATTTGGCCTAAATTTGAGTCTGTGGTCATTACTTTGCATTCGTGGGTTCAACACAAGATGCACAAAGTGACACATATGTCTAAAGTTTCTTTGCAGTGATGAGTGGCCCTGGTGCACCCATACTCACTTTCTCTCTCTGTTCAAATAATGAATAAATAATAAATAAAACTTTTTATGTGCCCTTGCAGAAGTACCCTGTGGTGGTGAAGAATGCTGTGCTCAGAAGCTATATAGCTTGTTAAAGGAAAATCCCAGTGCCATGAGTGGGATATTGTGGGAGCTGTTGGTCAGGGAGACCCAGGAGGCCCCCAAAACAACATAGGCTATTATCAATTCCCTTTTGCCTATCAGAACTAGACAGTAAGACCCTACTGCTGAAAACATTACATTCATCAGTGCAAGACACTGAGAAACCGCTTCTCTACTGACTGTCATAGTGCTGAAAAGTACTATGCATACTTCTCAGATCATCAACAATCTTAAGCAGCAGTGGACCTGGTTATGGAGATTATCAATTGTTATCTGTTTGGATTTGAAGCCAACTCCATGGGAGAAAATTCATGTCTGGTACTGAAAAGCCAGTCAAAAGCCTATGGTTGGGAAAAGCATAGCCCCTTGAGGAAAGTTATTGTTGTTTGGCTAAATCGATACATTGTGCTCATCAAACTGCCCTCTAAATATTTATGTTTGTATCCATAGATTATTAGTGCTACTCTCAATTTACAGTCGGATAAGCTTCTTTTTTGTAGATGGTGGTAACTAGTGGGGAGACTTGAAACTCATCAAAGTGCTGAAAATAAGTGACTGTTAAATGCTCAGTACCAAATGAGACATATTTATCACAACTACCAAAGCTCAGAAAATGTTGCAGAAGAGGTAGTGGAAAGAATGTAAGAGCTAGAGAATGGGGAGGAAAGCTTTGGAATGTTGTCTTCTAAAACTCAGGTAGCCATTGCATTCGTAACCTCAGAGCAGTTGTTATTAACTGCACAATACTGGATCCATCAACATTTCATTATTGATAATGGAGGAAGGAAAAGAGAGAGAGAGAGACATCAAGCTAGAAGAACTAGTTTGAAAAGAAAGGGTGATGTGGAAGATGTATGGGGAAATAAAAGAAAATGAGAGGGAATCAAAATGCATTAAGTACTTGTATGAAAATTGTCTATTTAAAAAAAAGGAAAAAACTGTGTTGTGTCCTTAGAAGTCAAGTATGATGATGCACAGCTGTAACCCCAGTATTCAGAACTCAAGAGCATCATGAGTTCAAGGCCAAGCTGTGCAAACACAGAACCTGTCTCACAAAACCAAAAGCTGAAAAGTATAAAACTTCCTCCATCATTCTGTCTTATAGAATCACTCTGAAGTAAACTTTATACACCATAGGAAATAGTTATTTACTCACCAAAATCAATCAGAAAATATTTATTAGGTGCTAACTATGTGGCAAGCACTGTGTGAGAAAACAGGGATACTTCAGTGAGCAACATAATGACCTCTGCTCTCATGAAGGCTACATACTCACATGAGCAGGTAGAGTACATGTTAGAAGAACTTTAAAAAAAAAAATAAAGGTTAAGGCCAAGTATGGAGAAGCATGACTTTAATTCTAGCACCTGGGAGGCTCAGGTAGAAGGATCACTGTGAGTTTGAGGCTTGCTTGGACTATAGAGTAAGTTTCTGATCAACCTGGGCTAGAATGAGACCCTGCTTTGATAAAAGTTGGGGGTGCCTGGTATGGTGGTACATGCCTTTAATTGCAGAGGCAGACAGATTGCTATAAGTTCGAGGCCACCCTGAGACAATATAGTGAATTCCAGGTCAGCCTGGGCTAGAGAGAGACCCTGACTTGGGGGAAAAAAAAAGTTGAGAAAATGGCTCAGGGGTTAAAAGAGCATCACTTATAAAGTCTGATGGCCCAGGTTCTATTTCCTAGTAACCACAGTAAAACCAGATTACACAATGTGGCACATGCATCTGGAATTCATTTGCAATGTCAAGAGGCCCTAGCATGCCATTCATATTCTCTTTTTCTTTCTTTTTTTTGTTTGTTTCTTTCTTTCTCTCTCTCTCTCCTTCCCTCCTTCCCTCTCTTTCTCCCTTCCACCCTCTCTCTCAAATAAATAAATAAAAATATTTTTTAAATAATTTTTAAAAGGTTGAGCAGGTGAAAATGAGGGGGTAGTAGGAGGAGTAAAATGGTCAAGAGTAATATTCAGATTGAAGACGCTAAAGTAAGCTCATGTATGACAAAAGGATGTCCAGAAGGACTATGGCTTTTACTCTCTATGACAAGAAAAGCCACTGACAACAGAGTGAAGTTCAGAGAAGTGATGAGACACAATTACTCTTCACGGATCACTCAAAAGCCAGGTTGAAAATTACTAATGAGACAAAGACAAAAGCAATTGAGCTAATTCATGAGCTTATACCCAAGCAAGGGAAGAAGGTGGGAGCAATAAAGTAGACTAAAAAAATGGTCAGATTCTAGCCTTAAAATGGCATTATGAGTCAGGCATGATGGCACACACCTTTAATCCCAGTACTCAGAAGATAGAGGTAGAAGGATGACTATGAGTTCAAGGCCACCCTGAGACTACATAGTGAATTCCAGGTCAGCCTGGGCTAGAGCGAGACCCTACCTCGAAAAACCAAAACAAATAAATAAATAAAAATTTTTAAAATCTGAGATGGTATAGTAGCACGTAACTTTAACATTCAGAAAGTGGATGGAGGTGGGAGGATTGTCAATTCTGGGCCAACTAAGCTATATAGCAAGTTCTTGACCATCATGGACTACATAGCAAGAACATGTGTAGTACAGGAAAGTAGGAAAAGGAAAAGGAAGGGGAGGGGAAGAGGGAAGAGGGAAGATGATAGGGGAAATGAACTAATTACGACTATGTGTAGCATGGATGAATCTCTGTAACACAATGTTGAATGAAGTTTTGGAGCTGGGGAGATGGCTTAGTAGTGAAAGGTGCTTGCTTGCAAAGCCCACTGGTGACAGTTAACTCCTTCAGGCAAGTTCTATAGATCCCAAACCTGACCCTCTCCCCTTGAGCAGGAGGTGTCTCTAGCTAGAGTCCAAACCTAGATGTGGAAACTGATTGGTCAGTTATGGACCAACTGTCTCTCTGACTTACCAGGCCAATGTCTTAAAAGTCAATGAAACAAAGTTCAGCCCTCTCTTTCCTCCATATGGCTTCCTAGAAGTAGGACTTCTAAATTTCCAGGTGTTAGGAAGGTAAGACCTTCCCTCATCACACAGCCTAATGGCTGTGGTGAAGGGGGGGGGTGCTCAGGATTTTTCCCACATGAACCTTTCCTTCTCATGATCTTTCCTTCTTTTGCTTGTTTGGTTGAATAGCACAGATTTTGCTAAAACCTCTCCCACGTGTTCTCTCCACACTGGTGGCTGGAGGTCTCTGTAGCTTCCCATTTACTTTTGAATAAAGTCTCCCACTATACCTTATCCTCTGGTGGTCTATAATTTTAATTCTTTTTTTTGTTTTGTTTTGTTTTGTTTTTTGTTATAATCTTAACTCTTTAACTTTTTAGACAAGAATTCAGGTACTCCTTAAATTCTGAGGTGCATTGGGATTAGCTGGGTATTCTTTAAATTCTAATCCCAGCTCCCCTGTTACATAATTGGTTCATGTTGGCAGGGAAGAAAAAAAATTCCAGAGAATCTTTTTGTAACTTTTTGTTACAACTTTCTGTAACTTTTTGGGGACAGAAAGGGAGAAGCAGTCTTTTCCTTTCCCCAAGGTCTACCACCAGCAGCTAAAAACAATGAGTTGGGAGATCACTCAGGCTGAATGAAAAGCTCTCCCAGGGAATACAGAAAGCCTTTTATCTGAGCAGAGACAAACAGCTATGCATTTTATTTTACTTTTACCTTTTTACCTCTACAGAGGCAGAAAACTGCACAGGGCCCTATTCTCTCTTTCTACTTGCCTGCCCTGGAGTCCACACTCTTCCAAGACTGGCAACCAGACCAGGCCTGCATTCCTCAGTGCTTTGGGACAACTAGGCCGCTCCCCCAAGCTGAGCCAAGCGCTCAGGTAAACCTGTATCTCAGGAATGAGGCTGCAGTAAAGGCTGCTAGCCACAAGGGGCCAAGGGACACAAAGGGCTTCCAGCTCAGCCCTGCAGACCTGTACACTAACAGAGCAGCTACATGGATTTTTAAATTCCTTGATCAGTACATGAAATTACCTAAATTTAAATGCAATTAATTTGATTTCTAGTCAATTTGAAAAGCTCTTTTTCTCTGTAAAACATTTATTCATATAGATAACGTGAGTTAAGCCTCATGGCACATGTGATATCCTTGATTTTTACAGAGCTGAAGCAAGAGGATCACAGGGTTCTTATTAAAAAAAAAAATCTCCCTTCTGGATTATTCAAGAGTTCTTTCCTAGTTGTAAAACTGTTCTCTTACTTCTCCTAACTATGCTACAGACCTAATGCTTTTCAGCCAACTTGGACCATTTTGGGAATTCTACCAAGGGTGGTTTGTCAGAATATTCAAGGGTTTTAAAGGTAACAAAATTGTTCCAGATATAATAAAGGTGTTGATAGAAATTATCTCAGGGACCATTATGTTTTGCCTATACTCTTTTAGAATGTGCATCATGAAATTATAAACAGAAGATATCTTATATCCATAGATCATAAAATCTATAAATATATGTTGATAATATTATTTTTAAAATATGGCTGTCAGTTTTCTTAAAATTACATTCATAGAGGTGTTACATAAAAAATGCCTAAATTTTCCTATTAAGAAGGATATCTAGTTCTTTTAGAACTGGATTACTTGTTTTCTATTATTTGATAAGGTGCTAAATCAATTTGGTACAGTTTCTCTTAATCCTATGAAGGATGAGGAACTAAGTTCTATAGACAAATACGTGTTGGATGCCAGTTTTTCTATAAAAGCCAACTATATGTGCTGGTTCTCAATCATGGACTAAACAGTAAAGGAAGAACCAGATGCTGATGTGCTTAGCCTGATTCTGTCTCTAAAACAGAGCTCTTTTAGTGCCAGACCCAGAAACAGGCATATTTCCCAATGCTTCCTCATAAACCAGACTGGCCCTCTGGTTAATGACGAATGTGAGGGAAATTATAACACAAGAAGATCCATATCTTCTTTATGGTACTAAAGTCTATGATCAAAGAGGTAAACTGAGTCAAAGAAAAAGACAAGATTATTTCCATCTATTGTTCAATGGTTAGAGACATTGACTACTGCAAATGCTGTATGTTTTCAGCCATGCTTATAAATTTTAAAAAAGAGGGGGAGAGACTACACTGGAAAATGTTTTACCCCCTGTTACACATTGACTCAGGTTTGAATGTCCAGTACCCACATAAAGTCAATAGCATATGCATCTGTAGTTGATGTGCAGCAGCTAGAAGCCCTGCCATGTGCCATTTCCAGCCCCCTCTCCTAATAAATATTTTTAAAGAAACATATACATTTGGAACGCATATACTTTTGATGGAAATATAAAATGGTATGATCATACTGGAAAATAGTACAAAGGGCCCACAAAAATTTTTTTTAAATAGAACTATCAATTGATTTAGTATTCCCACATCAGGGTAATGTTAAAAGCAATTCACAGAGATATCTACAAACCTGTGTTTACTGAAGCATTAACACAACAGCCAAGATGTGGAAGCAACCCAAATGTCCACTGATGGGTAAATATATAAAGAAAATGATATCTACACACAATAGAATATATAGCTAGCTTAAAATAAAAGAAATCAGGAAGCTGGGTGTAGTGGCATGCATCTCTAATCCCAACACTGGGGAGGCTGAGTTGGAGGATCACCAACTCAGGGTTCTAGGCCAGCCCTGGGCTACAGAGTGAGTTCCAGGTCAACATACATAAGCCTGAAGGACATTGTAGTTAGTTAATAGACAAGTCACAAAAGTACAGACTTTATGATGATTACTCTCCTAATGAAATAGCTAAAGTAGTCAAAATCATAGAAACCAAAGATAATAAACTGGTTGTCAAAGTCTGAGGGAAGGGAAGAGAAGAAATAGATGTGTAATGGGAAAGAATTTCAGTTTTCTAATCCCAGCACTCAGGAGACTGAGATCAGAGGCTTACCATGAGTTCAAGGAGAGCCTGTGCTACAGAGTAAATTCCGGGTGAGCTTGCACTAGAGAAGAGACTCCCCCTTGAACCAGGGCATCCTACTTGCTAAGCTCATGCTCTATTGCTAAGCTACTCCCCAAGCCTATAGTTTCAGTTTTGTAAGACGAAAAGATTCTAGATGTCTCTTGTGCAATGATGTGAATATGCATACTGCTAAACTATACACTTAAAAGTGGTTGTTAAAGGGGCTAGAGAGATGGCTTAGTGGTTAAGACACTTGCCTCCAAAGCAGAAGACCCAAGTTCGTTTCTCCAGTACCCACGTAAAGCCGGATACACAGGTGGTGCATGTGTCTGGAGTTCGTTTGCAGTGGCTGGAGGCCCTGGTGTGCCCATTCTCTGTCTAGCCTCTTTCTCTTTCTCTCTCTCTCTCTCTCTCTCTCTCTCTCTCTCTCTCTCTCTCTCTCAAATAAATAACCAAAACAAAAAAGTGGCTGTTAAATTTAATGTGATTTTTTACTATAATAAGAATACATGTATATAATTCATACATGTACATAAAATTCAAAGCTAATATATTGCTTTGAAATCCAGTAATGTGTGGCAAATCAATAAAGCAAAAGAATGGCTAGCATAAAACAAGGGAAGTATTCATCTTCATGGGAGTTAAAAGAAAATATGATATAGATAAGATATGATAGATGCTTCCAAGTTATTGGTTATACCTTATTTCCTAATCTAGGTAGGAAGTGAATAATTGTTTGAATTATCATTATTCTAAGATGTACCTGTAATATACCTGCTCTGACAAGAAAAAGAAAATGCTATAAACAACATTATAACCTTGGGTACTATGGTAACTTCTTGAAAATGTACATGGCTTTGCCACCATTGTTATAGAGGAAAAAAAATGAACGATAGCATAGTGACTTAAAGGCAGAGGTCTGTTACCAATTACACCTAGCTGAATCTAGACAAAGGCATTTACTAATTGGCTATTTTAGGCAAGTTATTTAAGGCCTCAAAACTTCATTTCACTCATCAGGAAACAAAACAATGAATCAAACAAAACAATGAATAGAGAGCATCCAGACTGCCTGGGACACAGTCATCTGTAAGACTAGTAGTTCTTTATAAACCTTCCTAGGATATTCTAATGACCTTCTTGTCCCAACTCCATTTGAAAGATTGTTATTATGCAAAATGGTATCAAAAACATTATGCAGATAGAATTTGAAAACAATTAGAATTTTCCTTATGTTTCTGCAGTTTAAATCACAAAAAGGTCAACCAAAACTCTGAAAAGTCAACCAAAGACAAAGTTATTAAACATGCAGCTCTTCAGATTATAAACATCATCAAAGACAATTAGAAGCTAAGGATGTATTTGGAACTCTTAACAAATGGGTTATTAAACACTTATATTAAACACTCTATTATATACTACATTGTATTATACACTCAACCTCAAGAAGGAATGAAATGGCCATAATCAAAAAAAAGAAAGAAAAAAAAAAAAAACCACAACTCTGGTCTTGCCTCCACAATCACCAGGAAAATATAAAAGAATTTCACAAATATTAAGTACTACTTGAGTTATACTTTTGGCCCCAGCCATCTGTATTGTTTCAGATATCTTAAATTCCTTAAAATAGACTGCCAAACTGGGCTCAGCTCTCCCACAAGCATAGGTTATCCAAGACAAAGCCCTGAGGGATGAACCGTATGTAGTCAAAAGAAATACTGGGTCAAACACAGCAAGGTGTGTTAGATTGCAGGTTTGTAGGGGTGCAGGGAGCCAGGACGATCGCCATTAGGTGGCGCCCACTACCTCGCAGCTAAGTGGTAAACAACTCCTTATTAGGCAATGCTTGGATGGAAGACTACTTTACTAGCTAAAAGGTCAATGGAAGACTACTTTGTTAGCAAGGAGGTCACAAGCTTTTGCCCATGCTTGATCTCCTGATCCTAGCCAATCCCGTGGCGTCTGGAGGTGGCAAGCAGGAGCCAGCCAATCATGGGACGATCCGTGTTTCTTTTCCCTATAAAAGCAGCTGCTTCTTAGCGTTCGGGGCCCCTCGCTTCCTGTCCCCCCCCTTCAATCAAAAGGCTCTCCATTAAAGTGTGATTTGAGAAGGATCTTTGAGTGGTGGTGGTTCTTCCTCGCAGGTCGAGGAGCGCACCGCAACTGGTGCTGAAACCGGGGAACAACTTGGGAAACTCGGGCACCAAGCGAGGGGCCGAATAGGATCCAGAACTCGACACACGGAGAGGAGACGTCGGTAAGTGAGGCATGCCTAGAGAGCGACTGAGGTTCGCGGTGAAAGCAATGAGAAAGTCACTAAGTGACTGAGGTTCAGAATGAGAAAGATGGGCCCGTATGAAGACGTTCCCAGGACTGCAGTCCGGGGAAGGGGGGACCGGACATGCTTTGCTCTGGTCCAAGTAAAAGTGGGAGCGATTTTGGTTTTAATGAGAATAATTGAAAAGTGGTGGTATGTAAAAGTAGACTTCTTTTCTGCATGGCATAGAAAAGGGGAAGACGGGGGCAGGACCGCGCTCTGTGCACCCCGAGGCTGCCAGACAGATGGGCAAGTTAGGCAAAAAATTCCACAGATGCCAAGGCCGAGAATGGTACGAGATGGCCGTGAGCTATGGCGGGGAATTCTTAGCTTCTCTCCTTTCCGTGAGATGCAATCTAGAGGTCAATGTTTGTTATGGAAAACTGCTCGTGTTTATAAGAAATTCCTTCTTCTGGGTTACTCAAGGGCACCTGTCTAATGTACAATGTTCTAATTTTAGCTATGCCACAGACTTATTATTTTCTTTCAGTGTACCTCAATCTGTT
>PVHP010014512.1:0-40523 GCA_004024765.1 Zapus hudsonius | reverse complement strand
AACTTTATGTTTCTGGAATAGTCATATTGTTTGCATTCTATTACCCTTTTATTTGGGTTCCCGAGTTTTGCTTGCTATAATTTTACAGGTTTTTACATCTACATTTATGACCATGATTGCCCTATAAGTTTTTGTTCTAATACTATCCTGGTTAGACTTTGGGATCAGGGGTTTGGGGCCTCATCAAGAGAGTGAAGATTTGCGCCCTCTTCTCTATTCCCTGAGTCTGATAAAATAGGGAAGCAGGTCCAGCACTGGAGTTTCTTAGTGTGGGAATTTTTAGATTAGGAATTCAATTTTTTAAAAATAAATTGTATTTGTTTACTGTGACTACTGTAACAAATTACCATTCATTTTATAGTTTACAACAATGATAATTTCCTGGGCATGACATCCCATGAATATTAGGCCTACATTTTGGGAGGCAGAAGCTGGAGGATGGAGAGTTCAAGGCCAGCCTCAACTGCATAACTGTGTCTCTAAATAAATAAATTGTAACTTCATTAGCTTCTTGATGAAAGCAAAGTTATTGTGAAGAGAAAAATTCTCTTTTTTGGGGTGGAAGTGGGTTTGTTGTTGTTGTTTTTGCCTTTTCTTGGCTCATAGACTTTTCCTCTTTCTTTAAAACCAGTAGCATTACATTACATTAAAATTTTTAAATGTGCATATTTCCTTTTTCATTATTTTAGTATAATAAATTGCGTTTTCCAAAAAAAAATTGTCAGTTTCACATGTTGTCAAGTTAATTGGGAGATTATGATTAGTTCTTCTAATACTTTTAAAATGAATTTGGGGGCTGGAGAGATGGCTTAGTGGTTAAGGCGCTTGCCTGCAAAGCAGAAGGATCCAATTTTGATTCCCAACACCCACCTAAAGCCAGATGCACAAGGCGGCACATGTGTCTGGAGTTGGTTTGCAGTGGCTAGAGGCCCTGACATGACCATTCTCTCTCTCTCTCTCTCTCTCTCTCTCTCTCTCTCTCTCTCTCTCTCTCTCTCACTCTCACTCTCTCTCTCTCCTCTCTCTCTCTCATCTGTCTCTCTCTCATAAGTAAACTATTAAAAATTATAAAAAATTAATTTTGTAGGTTAGCATACACAGCAGCATGTTTTATCATGTCATCTTAAAAGAAGCCCTTGAAGCATTAGGTATCATTACAGGATTTTCAAACACAGTTTAAGTGGATTCTCCTCTCCTGCCTCCTTTAATCCCTTGTCATACCCCCTCCTTTCTGTTCTCATGTCCCCCTCAGGACAGCTTTACACACATGGCTCATTATACTTTGTTCCCTTTCCCCACCGCCCTCCTCTGCGCTGCCTCTCCCCCTCCGACTGGTTCCCTTTCTTCCCCTAGTTGGTTCTAATTTCTACTTTCTTTTTCTAATTGAATTTTATTTTTGACAGTTTATACATGTATATCATGCATTTTGATTATATTCACGCCAATGCCTTCTCTTCCAGCCCTCACTCCCTCCTGATATTCTTCCTAACTAGGACCTTTCTATTCTGGTATCTTTTTGAGTTTAATTAGAGTTGCTTGCATGTGCGTGGATGGGGAATGACTTACCCAAGCATGGCTAACTTACTAGTGGCTATACCACTGAAGAAAATGCCCTCCTATTAACTGCCAACACCTTCTCCGTGAGAGGTGGGGCCTCGAGAGAACCTCCACCATTCTTGAGGAATGTTGACAGGTCGTCTTGTGCAGGTTTCATGAGGATTCCATAACTCTTTCCTATCCTCCAGATCTTAATTCGTTCTTATTACATGAATTCCACTTCCCTCCTGAGTTCCCATCTCTCTTGAAGTCTCTTCCTCCTCTCACATGATCCCTTTTCTAGTTTTATGACCTCCACACATATAAATACAAATTTTAAATAAGAAAACATGCTCTATTTGTTTTTCTGAGCCTGGTTTATTTCACTTCACATAATGATTTCCCGTTGAATCAATTTCTTGCCAATAGCATGATTTCTTAGTGATTTTTGATGACTTTGCCCTCTATAGTTGACTTTCCTCTCTAAAGCCAAAATTAAATCAATATTCTTGTTCTGTCATCTTTCAGATCCTTGATCTCCTTCAACATCTTTGAGTTCAGTGGTTGAGGAGTGATGATGATATTTAGGAGGATTCACACTGTCTTACTTTTTCATGGCTCTTATATTTCTGTGTTACAGTTTGGGCAAGGAAAGGTATCCTGAGGGCAAGGCTTCACCGCTGAAGATTGTAACTTTTGAGAATGTAAATCTCTTTGAAAGGAAAAAGCCTGAACAGAGAATGCCATTGAGAAGACTCCCTTCTCCAAAACAACTGTTCAGGTAGACAGCGGCAAGTTCAACTGTGGCTGACGGGGGCAAAACTGGCAGCAGAATGGTGCAGCATTCTATACATGGTTTATATTTATATATATTTATAGATTTATATTTAAAGATTTATATAGTTTATATTTATATTATTTAATGATTTTGAAGCCATTAAAGTTGCAAGACTGGAGTGGTTATATGGAGTCTTCTACTATGGTTCCAAGGAGCCACTGAGGCCAGGAAATGTGTGACAAATTGGAGTTCCTAAAAGGAAATCCAGAGAAGCCACAGTGTGATGCTATGAAGGCGAACCTTAAGTTGTTAAGAGACCCCAGATATTGGAGATGTCAGAACCATAGGATGTCTGCTGTGGAAAGCTTTAGGCTTAGAGGGAAGCTGGCCTAAGAGATGCTTCAGAAGCTGAAACACTATCAGAGCTAAATGGTTTCCTTGGCTAGCCCTTGGTAACTTAAGATGGTGACATAAGTGAATTTTCCCACCTGCAGGCTGGCTTGGCAGTCTTTCTGGGAATTACACAGTCCTGGATAGATGCATCATGGACCAACTACCACCTTTGCCTTTGTTTAAACTGACCAGTCATGGACCTTGGACAAGCCGGCTTCTCTCCTCATTCAATAAAAGTCCAGGTCCTACTGGGAGGATGGATTTTTCCAGCTCTGGAATCCCTTTCTCCCTGAGGAGTCTATTCTCTCTGCTTTCTTTACCTCTTATTTTTATTTTTATGAAATACCTTTATTATCGATAATTAGATACATTGTATGAACAAATCTTGTGATGGTACCCCCATTTCCCTCCTCCCTGTCCCCAACCTACTGGGGGCCCTTCTTGGTGCGCTTACTGAATCAGTCCCTGGGGTAGGGGATTATGAACTGCACAAGAGGTAGCCAGTTTCCCCCTCCCATGTTGTGTGTTGTTGATGAGGGGGGCAACGTCTCTGGATATTCTCTCCCATCATGGCTCTTACAATCTTTCCACCCCCCTCTTCCACTCAATTCCCTGAGTCATGGTGGGTGAGTTTTAAGTCTGCTTTATTGTTGAGATCTTAAGTGTCTCTGGACTTCTGCTTTGGGTTGTGTTGGGTATTGTTGGTATCTGTCTCCATTGACCTTTCATGGGTTATCTGACTTGCTGTGGTGATAGGTCTCTTGTTTATCTTGTCACTTTCTCATAGGTCTCATTTGGGCCCTATATGGTAGGCCAAGGATGGTTCATCTCCTGCCAGGATATCAGCCATCATCCCATGTCTTATTGATGGAATTGGGTTGTCCATGGCTCTTGCTGCCTTCTGAAAAATACAAACAGAATCTCCATCAGAGAGTGAGATCAGTATAGGTTAAATGAGACACACATTGTTAATTTGGCAAGATTCTAATGGGTATAGCTTCTGTGTAGCTCTATGGTAGTGGAAATTTCCCTTTGGAGCCCAGGTTCTTGGTCCCCATAAGATTTTGCTATGAATCCCAGTTCCAGTTAAGGGTTCCTTGTCACTGAGCAGATTTCTTAGCCAATCAGTAGGCCATTGATTATCTACCTGGGTTTAGTGCCACTCTTGCACAGATGAGCACTTCTTGACTTGCTGGTCTCTTCCATAGAGCAGTGTGTTCAGCATTCTCATGACATCAGTCTGTATTTTACATCAGTAGTCTCTGCTTTCTCCAAATTTCATTGACCCATTTTCCCCAGCAGCTTATGTAATGCCTTCCATACTACCATCTGGGAGCTGGTTACCATTCTGGATCTAGCAGGGTCTCTCAGTGTTGTGGGATGACACTCTGTGGTCTCTTCATCAATAGGGTCTTGCCTTTGGCCTGGGGCGGGTATTCAAGAGCTTTGACTAAAGCTTATCTTGTTTTGGGGACCTCGTGGGTCTCTTTGATCAACAGCTCAGTGTGGGAAGGAACTAATGACTGGAACAGGGAGTTGCAGGCCTGAGCAATTTTTCTTGGGGTTAGGCTTCCTCCCATTCTATTCGTGGCCCCTCATACCAGATGGTACCATCAGCTTCCTTAGTAGCTTACTGTATGAAAGTAAGGATTTTATAATATTGATTCATTATTGGTTAATTGTATAAGACTCTCCATTCCTCCCCCAACCCCACAATTCTTTCCATCCCCTTTTACAGACTCTCAATGCACCTGTCAGGTTTGCTTAAGTTTAAGCTTAACCTGGTTAAGAATCACATATGAGGGAGAATATTCGGTGTTTGTCTCTTTGCTCTTTTGTGAGTTCGTTAAGTATGATCTGCTCCAAATCTGTCTACTTTTCTTTAAATTTCCTTACGTCTGACTTAGCATCAATGATTTTAATACTATTTGGCATTGGGCATGGAGACTTTGATGGGAGGAGAATGAGTGAAGGTTGTAGTCATTCATGATAGATTCTTTACTTTTCCAAGAATTGAGAACAGGCAAAATGGGTCTGTTAAATGGAGAAGCAGTGGGGATAGTCACCCTTTTATTGATTAGACTTTGTATAAGTTTTAATCCTTAAAAACCCTATTTGAACTCGTGCTAACCACTTTCACTGAGGGCTCATGGGGTCTCAGTTCATCAAGTCAGAGGTGGCTTAGTGGTTGAGGTGCTTGTCTTCAAAGCTTAAGGACCTGGGTTCAAGTCCCCAGTAACTATGTAAAGCCGTATGCACAAGGTGGCACATGTGTCTGGAGTGCATTCTTTCTCTTTTTCTCTCTCTGTAACTCCATCTGCTTCTTTCTCACTCTCTCGCTCTCAAATAAATGAATAAAATATTGCATATTTGTAATTGATTTAATTATCTTTTTTTCTCCCCTTGTACTTCGATACACAGTCTATGGTTATGTTCGCTAGACCCATTCCTCACTCAGTACTTAAAGGCCCTTCCTTCCCCTTGGATTTGACACCCAAGGTGGTGGTTTTTCTGTATTTTCTTTCTCTTCTCTTCTCTCCTCTCCTTTCTTTTTCCCTCCCTTTCCCACTCCTCCCCTTGCCTTCCCTTTTCTCTTCAGCTTTTAGTGGCTGGGAACAATTCTAAATTTCTGATTGTTGGGAGAAGAAGGGACCCTGTGTCTCTAGGCAGTAAGCTCTCCCTGGAATCGCCCTGACTGCAATATGAACACTCCCATTTTTCTCCCCCTGCCCCAAACCCACTTAAAAGTAAAATCTTTAGAATATCTTACATTTCTGAGTGGTTAAAAGCATCTTTTTCTCTCTGTGAATATTTACCAGGTAAGCTCCCAGTGGTCCCAAGTGGCTCCTATTGTGAGCAGTGGCCTCAGATTGTGGCTTCTCAGGGTCCCATTTGCAGGCAGCCACCTCACTCTCTAAGGGATCCCAATGGACCTCATTAGTAGGGGACAAAGAGTGACAAAGGCAAAGGAAGGCAGTGACATGGGAGAGGAGACCCATTGGCACAGCTGCTGGCAAAGAGACACTGGAAAGTCAGTGGTAGTGATCTCCAGAGATCATGCCTTGGCAGGGCAACCCTAGTTGGTGGCAAAGTTCCTTTCCACCTGCAGAGCCGCCACTGGAACAGAGTCTGCTTTCCAGCCTCAGGTGTAGCCATCTGACAGCCTCTGGAGCTGAGGTCACCCCTCTGCCTCTCAGGAATCAGCTGTTATGCCCAGGGGAGGCCTTCCAAATATAGTTAATGGAAGCAAACTGTTCCCTAATCTTGCATGATAGTACTGAAAAAAAAACACATCATGAACTGCATATACAATCTTAAATTATATCCATACATATTATCTCTTTAGGCACTAATAAAGAGCCCCCAAAGTAGGTACCCTCCAGTTGGAGAGACTGAGAAACAGACCCATACATGATTGAACACTTAGGAGCATATGACTACCAGAAGTGTTGAGACTAGATCCCATGGTTTTGACTTTCTGCTCAGAACTCTCCTCTATAACCCTCTCTATGAAAGAGTTTTGCAGTCTTGAGTACTCTTTCTTCTTGTTGTTGGGAATAGAAACAAAACAAAACTTTCCCATGGAAAGGAGGTTTCAACGAAGGACAGCCTGCTCTGTATTTTCAGGAGATAAAGAGCTGTCATGGATCCATGTGATGTGTTAGGGATGAACAAATTCCCACAGAAATTTCTGTAGCAAAGAAATACCATTGTGTGGGGTCTTCTCCACATCATGGCCCTTGGATATGCTTGGTAGCTGGTTGTTACAGTCAACTTCTCGTTGCTGCACAGAAAGAACCCACCAAAAGTAGCTGATGGAAGAAATGGGTTTATTTTGGCTTACAGACTTGAGGAGAAGCTCCATGGTGTCAGGGAAAACGATGGCATGAGCAGAGGGTGGACATACCTCTGCCACAGCACTCCAGACAGCAGCAGGACAGTGTATCAAAAACTGGCAAGGGGAAGCTGGCTATAACCCCAATAAGCCAAGAATACACCTCCATCAAGGTTCCAATTCCAAAACTGTCATCAGCCTGGGATCGCACATTCAGAGCACATTAAGTTTAGGGGGGACAGCTGGATCAAAGCACGTCACTGATAGATTGGGTCCACAGAGAAAGAATAGGTTTGTGTTGTGATGATGAACAAAAGAAAAACACCCAGAAAAGGTCTGAGACTCTCATAACTCCCCTCCGAGGAGAGAATCAAAGAAATAGATTAAAGGAGAATAAAAGAAAGGTAAAGGAAAGGGACATGCTAGTTGGTAGTGATGGTGCATCGTGGTGATGAGGTACGCCAGAACACCAGCTTCTCTCGGTTCTCACCTCCACTCACCTGAGCGGCTCTGCTCCCCTTGGTGGACATTAGTGCCATGGGGAGGTGTGATTTGTTCATCCATCCATTCATTGCAGAATTGTTCATTGGGAGCTGGCTGAGATGCATCAGTGTGCACAAGAAAATTCCTGCTGTCACCGTGCTTCCATTACCATGGAGAAGGACAGTAAACAAGTGACCAGGGTATATTTTCAAAACAGTTCAGATGGAAATTCGTGGTAATAAGAAAACTCAAGCCAGCTGAGGTGCTAGAGAAGGACTGTGGTGGAGGATTATCTTTGAGGCAATTTAAATAAATATATATCGAAGACTTGATCCTCAAGGGATGATATTTGCAGGTTCAGCCTTTGGGAGGTAATTAAGTTTGGTTGAGGTCATGGGTGGGACCTCCATAATGAAACTGGTGTTGTTATAAAGAAATGAATAGATCCAGCCTTTTCTCCCCTCCTCATGTGAGTACACAGTAAGATGGTGTCCCAACAGGAACCAAACAGGCCTGTACTTTCTCCTTGAACTTCCCAGTCTTCAGAGACCTGGAGGAGAAGATGAGGCAGGGCCCTTAGTTCTGGCTGCTGGTGAAGCTAGACAGCCTGCCAGCTTTTTTACTGAAGATGGCATGTCCTTCCTCCTGGCTTGAGCAATTCTCTTCCTAATGGAAGGCTGTTTCTCTTTGGGGTGAAAAGGGGCCTCAGTCTATTACATATTTGCCTACAGTTTAAAGGAAACAAAGTTAAAATAGCAAGATTTCTAATGGAGCACGGTGATTTTTTAAAGCTTTATATTCTTTTTGTTTGACGCATAATAATTGCACAAGAACCTGGAGGACATTGTGTGAAGGGGCACAGTGATTAATCTGCTAAATTCCCAGAGGTCCAGGAGCAGCATGGAGTCAGACAGAACAGACTTCAGGCTCCCAGGCAGTCTCTCCCTGAGGAAATCATCACAAAACTTCTGGTGCTGATCTATTGATTACGCTTTCTTTTGCCACCGAGAAACACACCACTTGATGAGAAGAAAACAGCTCTTGAGAGGTCTGCTTCTTCCGGAGACAGGGCACAGGCCAGCTGTTGTAACAGCATCTGCTTCTGCAGCACTGATTAAAAAGGGAAGACGAAAACCCCACTAATGATTTTTACCTAACAGTGAAAGTAGTGCATAGTTGTTGGGAAATTAGACATGGAGAAAATTATAAAGAAAAATCACCCAAGTGTCACCACCCAGAGATAACATTTATTGAGCTTCCTAATTATCCTTAATTATCCATATATGTTTGGTATACCTGATGTCATTTAGTAACAACCATTTTGTATCTTGATTTTAAAATAATTTTATTTACTTATTTGCAAGAAAAGAGAGAGAGAGAGAGAGAGAAAATGGACATGCCAGGGTCTTTTTCCACGATGAATGAGCTCCAGACACATGCACTACTTTGTGCATCTGGTTTTATGTAGGTACTGGGGAATTGAACTCAGGTTGTTAGGCTTTGCAGGCAAGCACCTTTACCTGCTGAGTCATCTCTCCAGCCCTCTTCATTTTAAATCTAACATTATATCATTTGGATGTGATTTATGGCCCTCTAATGATTCATGGAGTGGTACTTGGCCCCCAAGAGGGCCTATGGGGAGGTGCTGTTGACCCTTTTTGAGGTAAGATCTAGTGACAGGTTCTTAGATCATTGAGAGTGTGCTCTCAGATGATAATTCTCCAGTGACATCCCTTGACTTTGTCAGAGAGAGTTTCTGTAAAAAGAGCAAGCCTGTGCCACCCCTCCCTCTGTTCTTGGTTTCTCTACTTCCATACTTGGTCCTGCCATTTCAATCTGAACCATCAAGTGATAGAGTCAGGGGCTAGCCTTGGCAAAATGTTCCCTATGCCCTTTGAGCCTCTAGAACTACAAGCTAAATGAACTTTTTCTTTACACGTAGACTGTGTCAATGGTTTCTTTATACTGGCAAATGCTGGATAAACCGATGTAGTAATCACTTTCCCATGGACCTATCTTTTAATCTCACAAACTGGCCTGTGGGCTCCAAGGGCACCAAAGGAAATAGGACATGAAGAGACTGTGGTTGACAAAGGCTGAGAGTATGTCCTGTGCTGTTGTTTCCTGGATTAAATAACAAGTGTTTCAACCATAAAAAGTTTTTGGTTTCCCCTCCCCAGCTCATGAAACCTCATCCAAAGAGAATGGGGCTGGGGAGTGAGCTAAGAGACCTGGGGACTAGTTTTTAAAGCGAGTTATTGCATTTGGCACATAGCTAGATTTGTTTCAATGCACAATACATGCTAAGAAACATACACATACAACCCCACACACACCATTGCTCATCACAACACATGCACTCTGATTTTAACCTACTAGGTTGGCCTTCCTAAAAAGAGGGAATTGGTTAATATTTTTTGTCTTAAGAGATAATGGTGACTATCTTCAACAAAAATCAGAAGTTTAGTATTCTCTGTCTTTGGCCAGGCTGATCCTCTCAATGGTGTTCAGAATGAATCAAACTAGATTTGAATCAGCGTTCCCATTCCTATAGTTTTGGTGTCTTTGTCATCACTTTCATTCCGTGGCCAAGATGAAACAGGAGCTACACATAGACCCAACCCGCTTCTTGACCCTATGACTGGACTGCCTTTGTCGCTTACCAGCACTCAGAGGACAGATGACCTGCCACATCACATGAGCGGTAGGAGATGTTAAGTGCTGAACAAGCACTTTCCCTTTCTTTTGACTTGGCCACAGGTTCTTAGATCATTAGATAATTCTCCAGTGACATCCCTTGACTTTGTCAGAGACAGTCAGAAAAGAACCTTTTTAAAGGAGGCTGGAGACATGGCTCAGAGGTTAAAGGCACTGGCTTTGTAAGCCTGACAGCCTGGGTTCAATTCCCCAACCAAAAGGGTAGGAATATAAAAGCTGAATAAACAAATTGTGATTTCCCTAAGCCAGCCAAGGGATTTGTAACCCCTTTGCTGGACCTTTCAGTCTTAAAATTAGAGATGAACCTGTGATTCAGTTTCTACCACGAGCATAGGAGAAAATTTAGGAATTTTTTCCTTCCTCGTGAACACAAAAGGTATCTTCCCTTTGTCCTTCTTTCCTTCTCCTTGAATGGAGTATAAATGCCTAGAGCCTTGGGAGCCATCATATGACAATGAAGTAACAAACGGATGAAAGAAAAGCCGCCGTTCTAGGATGCTGCCGTTACAGGGTAAGGGTTTTGACACCATGATCACATCTTTAAATTGCCAATGAACTTTGCAACTGTTGACTGTGGGAAATCATGGCTTAGGGAGCTCTTTCTTGCAGGCAACCCTGTCTTGATGGATACATGCCGCAGGTGACTAAGGAGGGAAAGGTCTACCTTTCTTAAGGGCAGCCTTCACATTGCAATAACTTGCAAAACTACAAACTGACAAACTCAGTTTCAAAGAGATGAATGGTGAGGCTGACTTATGTTCAGTTTGGTGGAAGCTCATTTGTCTACAAAGTGGACAGACCTCAGAGTAGGAGAAATGAACCAACCAGAATCTATATGTACAGTGCCTTCAAGCAAGAGAATGTATCATCCTTCTTAATATTCTTAAGATTTGCATATAAGGAATCCTTCTCCAAACTCATGGGTCTAGACTTTATCCCCAAATGGTGTATCTAATCATTGAAAGGGGGTTAGATCTGGCCTAATCAATGGGTTAATCCACTGATGGATTCCCAATTTGATGGCATTATTGGGAGTTGACAGAAAGTCTCAGAGGTAGGACCTAGTTGGAGGAGTGGGTCACTGGGCATATGTCCTTAGTGGCTATATCTTGTCCCAGATCTCTGTCTCACTCTACTTCCTGGTCCTGTGAGGTGATCAGCCTCCTCTGTCACATGTTCCCACTCTGTGGTGATCTGCCTCACCACAGGCTCATAGTGACGGAACCAGCTGACCATGGACCCAAGACACTGAAACCGTGCACCAAAATAAATCTTACTTCTTTATTTTCAGCTATTTCTTTCAGGTATTTGTCATAATGACAAACTGACTAGCACATATGTTTTAGACAGTAAGCCTAAGTTATGTTGATATCAGTACATGTGTTTGGTAAAAACAAAGACAAAAATTCGACTTAGGAACAGGCACTCTGCAAAGAGCTTTTGACAGAAACCGAGGAAGAGTTTGGTTTCAGCATACATCTATCTCACAGCTCAGGCACAAACTATATGTTTCCAGGACCAGAAGAAATGGAAACGCTTCTTGGTTTCAACTATGTGACAACTGAATGTTTTCATTTCTATCAACTTTTCATTAGTGGTGATCATTCATTTTGTAGATTTGTATTTTTAGCAATTTTATAGTCATCTTCCTCAGAGCATCTGAAACATTACTGGATTACTATCAAAAATTGAATGATAGAATCTCTTCAGATGTGGTGTTAAGGAACTTTGAAGTAAGATCAGCAAGAATTCAGATTTTAATTCCACTGTTAATGATGTATCACCTTGGGCATATTGTTTTACTTCTTTGAGCCTCATTTCTTAAATGAGGATGATAATATGAATCACCAAAAGCTGTCAGCTTATTTTAATAAAGTAAGTACAGTACTAGATACACAATAAACACTGATAAGTAGTAGCTTTGTGTCAATTAAGGTCTAGAAGAAATAGATGGAATGATCAAATTAGGAAATTTGTAATTTTTTACAGAGAGAATATTTCCAAGCATGAAAAGGACTTGAGGAAGCTTTAGCTAGAAGATAATTTCAGGGCAAATAAATGTAATTTTCAAGGGTAATTATTCTATTATCATTGTTGTCTTAGTGAATTAGGAAACATTATCAATTCTAAATATAGAGAATTGATTACATTTGTTTAGCTGGATATGATGAAACAACTAAAAATTTACTAAAGAAATGTACTGAGACCAAACTACATTAGTAACATGGGGGCAAAGTGGAAGGAGCACATTTCAAGACTACATGAAGAAGAGAATTTATTTTGTTAAAATTACAAGTAGATAATATGGTCTACAATATAATATATATCTAGATATAATTGCTTTAAGATTCTTTTAGAGTTTTAAAAAAATATCTAATTTCTTTCTTCAGTCCTTTTAGATCAGGGGTGGGGGCACCCTTATTCTAATTGAAATCATCTAGATCAAGCCTTGAGTAACCCATCCGGAAGGGGCCTTCTCAAGTTTGAATCAGAGCCATGTCTGAGACTGACTTCTTGGGTGAGGTTCAAGGTGATGATGGAAAGAACGCTGCAGCTCGGGAAGCTACTGGTATTCCTTTTTGATTAATTATGTGCAGGACATCTAGGTCTGAGCAACTGAAAACTGCAGGAAGGATGTGAGGCAGAATCTTCCCTTCTGACTGGAGACTATGAAAAGTAATTGGACTAGCCATGGCCTAGCTCAACATGGGCTGATGACTGATGTCCATGTGTGAAATTACTTAGGACAGAATAGCCCTGAAGGCACAGCTGCTGAACCATTGTGATCTGATCTAATTGTCTGGCTGAAGCCGAGTCTCTGAGGATGGGGAATGGGGGATGGGGGCTCCTCTATGGCAAGGGATGCAAAGTAAGAGCCTACTCTGTGACAGGTAGTAATTATGATAATGGGAAACATTTATGAATGCCAATGAGTGTCCTAAGGGTTTACTTATTACTTTAGATAACTCAAAAATCCTATGAAGAAGATATTATTACTATTAGTTCAATTTCACAAAATGAAGAAATTCATACTCCAAGATGTTAAATAACTTGCCCAAGGTCATAGAGCCAGTAAGTAGCAGAGCTGGAATTTCAATCCACTTGGATTCAAAAGCCATGTGCTGAACCACCATGGTATGTATACTCTCCTTAAAGCATGTGTAATGTCCTCAGGGGGTGCTGGCAGGATGTATGGAAAGGGAGTTGGGAACTGGGGAAAACAAAGAAACAGTCCTGACTCAAAAGATAAGTCCTGGCCTTGTGTCATCATGTCAAACTGGTTATCGCCCTACCCCTTTCCCTTTTTGGAGACAAGATCTTGCTGGTTTCAAATTTGTAGTCCTCCTGCCTCAGCATTCTAAGTGCTGGGATTATAGGTGTTCATCACCACATAAGGCTCAGTCTTTCTTTGGTGGCTCTGCCACTCTTTTGGTAACTTCGTAATTTGTATACTCAGTTTATTAATTTGTCAGAGCTTGGTGCTCAATCCTCTGTCTCTTAATTTGTCCATTTGTTGTTTTCTGGATAATTTGCATTTTTCATTTCTAGAATTTTTTTTAGCATTGTTTATTGTATTTTAACTTTGGAATTTGGTGAACTGTTTATTTTCTAAACTTTAGTGATCTCTTTAAATTTTTATTCTTTCAGTTTAGGGAATCAGTTTAGGGAATCAGTATTTATTCCTGCAAAAAACATATTGTCTTTGCTTCCCCTAGTTGTCTAGGGACAACATCAACCTGGAAGACTAAATTCCCCATAAGAATTTCTAGAAGGTAACATAGATTTGTGAATCTATCCTAAATCTGACTGTGGATATGCTATTTTCTAGCCTCCATTTCACTTATTTCTGATCTAATTTCTATTTCCTTCCTTCTGCTTTGGACTTTGTTACTTATGGCAAAAAAAACTTGATTATTTTATTTTCTTTCTGTAGATTATTAGAATGGCCTTTTCTTACTGTAGGTTCCTTTGTTTTTTTGTTTTTTGTTTTTGTTTTTGGTTTTTGGTTTTTCAAGGTAAGTTCTCACTCAACCGCAGGCTGACCTGGAATCACTCACTATGTTGTCTTAGGGTGGCCTCGAACTCATGGTGATCCTCCTCCTCTGCCTCCGAGTGCTGGGACTAAAGATGTGCATAGCCATGCATGGCCAGTTCCTTCTTAAAACTGCTTTCACGTCATCTTAGGCTATTTGGTTTATTTCCTTCTTCATTCTGAAGATAGTTTTACTCACACACCTTCTACAGAGTTTGCAAGGCAGTCCGGGCCAGCCTCAAACTCATGATCCTCCTGCCTCAGCTCCCGTGTGTCAGTATTACAAGCACTCATGGTCATTCCCAGCCTTTGGATTTTTTCATTGGTCTATTGTTTGTTCTTGAGTTTGTTGCTTAATTTTTACATATTTTGAATTTTACAATATATCTCTTGTTACTGACTTCTACTTTCATTCCATTCAATATGATGTCAGTCTTCTTACAAGACTTGATTTACTGCCTAACTTTCTCCTAGAGAATGTTCTGCGTGAGCTTGATAAGATTCACTGTGTTGCTATTGGATGGAACATTCTGTACATTCTGTTCTACACATTTGGTTGATACTGTTCAAGTGTGTTATCTCCTTATTAGTTTCCTATCTGGAAAAATCTATCCATTGTTGAATCTGGGTATTGCTATTTCTTATGATTACTTCTTGCTATTTTTCTGTTGACTTCTGCTCCTATTAGCTTTATATATTTAGGTTTTCTGATATTAGTTTACTGTACATTTATAATTATTATATCCTCTTGGTGGACTGACCCCTTTTATTATTTGATAAAGATTTTTGGTTATTGTGACAGCTTTTAATTTAAATCTATTTTTTTTTCTGATATAAGTATAGCCACCCTGGTTCTTTTCTGATAACCATTTGTGTGGGATATCCTTTTGTATCATTTCAGCTATCTCTGTGGGTAGCATATCAACTGGGTCTTGTTGCTTTTTTGTTTTTAATCCAATCCGTCACTCACTTTATACATTTTGATTGAAAAATTTATTCCACTTACATGTAAAGTAACTCACCAGTAAGAATTTTTTTAAATCATTTTGCTCATTGTTTTTGGGTTCTGTGGTTTCTTGGTACCTCTATTGCTATCTTTCTTTGTGATTTGATTTATTTTTTTATACTGTGATTCTTTTCTGCTTGGCTTTTCTGTATCTATAATGTTTTTTTTTCCTTTGTGGTTACCAGGAAGCTTATATTAAAATACAGTCTTAAACTGATAACTATTAACACTGATGGCACACTCATTGTAAAGGCAAAGTACTAAAACGCATATTACGTCAACTCTGTCATTCTATGTGACAAGATGAAATTTCTATTCATGCTTGAAAGTTTTAGGCTACCAGAGATATTTGGAAACAGTTTTACCTTTTCTTTGGATTTTATTATGATGATGAAGATTTTACATAATTGTATTTTGATTGTGTGGTGGTTTGAATATAAAATGTCCCCCATAATTTCCAAAGGGGGAGCCTTTTGGAGTGGAGCCTTGCTGGAGATGTGTCATTGGGAGAAGCCTTGGGATGTTCTAGTCTAGCCTCATTTGCCAGTGCTATATCGCCCTCTGTCTCTCCATCCTTTTGGCTGACATGATGAGATGTGATGCCTGGCTGTTTTTTCCTGCCATGCTTTTCCAACCATAATAAAACTTCCCCTTGAAAATTTAAGCTGAAAATAAACCCTATCCCTCCATAAGCTGCTTCTGGCTGAGTGTTTTGTCACAGCAACAAGAAGGTAACTACTACATTATGAAGCTCTGCTTAGCCTTTTGTTTAAAACTTTCTGTACCAAATTTATTATGTTGCTGTTAATAAAACTTTTGAAGTTAAAATTACAAAAAAAGGGGGGTAGGGAGATGATTCAGTAGGCAAAGTATTTGCTGCATAAGTGTGAAGATTTGAGTCCCGGGTCCCCCATATTGATATCAAAATGCTGGGCATGGTGGTGTAGGACTGCAATTCCAGCACTGGGGAGGCAGACAGGAGGATTCCTGGGACTTGCTGGCTAGCTGCCAGCCCAGTTTGTGAGCTTTAGATTCAGTGTGAAGGCCTACAAAAAAATAGAGAACGAATGAGAAAGATACTCGACATTGACCTCTGACCTCCACACATGTGTACACATATGTGCACATGAGCCCCCACACACCGCATACACATGTCCAGACATACACATATGCATACCACACATACATACATATTCATTAAAAAATTAAAAATTAATGACAAATCTGGCTACACTCTCCACTGAGCCATGAGTATGTGAAGATCAATTTTATTAAAGTCATAGACAAATTGGGAGAAATTAAAAGCTTAGCAAAACTAATTGTAATGTTGATATTTATTTTCAGAATAGGCCAATATGAACTAAGTTTTACTGTTTTTAAAAAAATACATTTGGTTGGGTGTGGTGGTGAACACCTTTAATTACAGCACTTGGGAGGCAGGGGTAGGAGGATCACCATGAGTTCGAGGCCAGCCTGAGACTACATAGTGAATTCCAGGTCAGCCTGGGCTACAGTGAGACCCTACCTTGAAAAACAAAAAAAAAAATTATATTAAAAGTAGGGGTTCAGCGAGAGGTCAAGGAAGGTGAAGAGAGTAATGGGGAATGAATATGATCAATATACATTTTTTGTATGCATACACTAATCAATAATGTATTATTGTTTTACTTTACTCTTTTATATCATGTTACTTTAATTTTTGCTTTTTAAAAACTTTTCCAGTGGAATGATTATGTATGGAAAGTACAATGAAAGAAGAACTTTACTCTCTTCCTATTTTTTAAATTAAATCTTTATTTTCATTACTTACTTGTTTTAAGCCAAGGTCTCACTACGAGGCTGAGGCTGTTCTCAAGCTACATGTCCCAGCATACTCAACACATGTATTTTACTTACATGCTATCATAAGGGTCAATGAAAGAAAATGCTATTGACTTTTTTTTGGCCATGATCATTATACATTTCATTTCATTGACAATAACTTTTGTCATACAGGAAGAAATGTTAAAATAGATTTCGCTGCAGTTATCAAACACATTATATAAAATACTGAGGCTTAATCCCAAAATAATGGAGTCTATTTCAAGGAAGACCAGTCCAGCTATTGCTTTGTTTTGTGCCCCCCCAACCCAAGCATCAGGGCTCCTTCCTTGTCTTCCTTTCTCTCAGTTCACTCTTTGAGGTTTCCTTCTCCTCACTGTCTCACACACTTCAGAGATATCATTTCATATGATGGATGTAGTGATAGTGAAAGTGACTGAGGTGAAGTCACCTGAACAGGTGGCACAGGAAAGTGAATGAAAGGCAACACACCAGCAGCCAGGGTGCATGGAAAGGCTAGAACAGGCTGCTCTGATGTGTGGTGGCACAGTACTGAGCTCAGTTTCCTGTTGTGAAGACTCAGTCACCTGACCGAGATGTTTCCACAAATTCTTTTTTTTTTAATTTTAACTTTTTATTGTTAGTAATTAGATACATTGTATAAGCAAGTCTGTCATAGTCAGGCACACACTGCTGGGATAAATCTCCATACCAGCCACAGTTTTGGGAGGAAAGTATTTATTAAAGTAACAGATCCAGGGAAAGTTTTACAATGGTGAAAGAGGCCCTCTTTCATATATCCAAGCAGAGAGAAAAACCCACCCAGAACTTCCAGCCAGCAACTCAAGCAAACACAATCTAACTACCAAACAGCAGCAGCTCCAGACTTGAGCTTGGACTGCTCTTTGCATATGTATCACTGGAATTTCACATCTACCCCAGAATTACCTTAGGGCTGAAGGCCAGGCCAAGGTGACAACTCCTCCAGCCAGGAAGTTGGGAAAAACTTTCACACTTTTGAATCTATTGGGGGACTTCCATTTAAACTACCAGAATCCACCCCTGGACCCCAATAGATTTATAACTATCTATATTATGTTTAGTACAACTTTAAAGGTCCCACAGTCTTATTTGAAATTTAAGGTTGTCTTTTAGCTGTAAATTTTGTAAAAATCAAAACAAGTTACACACTTTTAACATATAATGGCACAGAGCAAACATTTCCAATTTCTATGAGGCATAACAAGGAAATACTGGGTCAAGGCAAACTCAACAAACATCAGCAAACATCCACATCTGCAGTTTAAGTCCCACAGCACAGCCAGTGACTGACAGTCTCCAGGTTTTTTAATTCCATCCCTCCAGCTTGGCTGAGTAGCTGGGAAAACTTTCATCCCAAGCCAACAGTGCTCCATGGTAGCCCTTGCACAGTCCTGGTATATCCAAAACATCGTTGGGTCTCCATTGTAAACCACGGTCCACCTTCCATTGGCTTCACTAGCCAATCAGGGGCTTCACGTCCTGTTCCAAATACCGCATCTCAGCAGCAGCTCCTGGAACCGTGTGCACTTCATGACCCACTCCATGCATGTATTTCTCATGCTTCCAAAAGCAATACCAGGTATGCAGGACACAGTTATGTTGCTAACCCAGGGACAAAATAAACAGTGGCCTTGAAGGGCAGATTCCTTCCTTTTAGCGATTTCCTTTTAAAAGAATTTGCATAGTCCATCATTCAGTCCTTCCTGGGTGGAAACACCTCAGGCATCTCTCCATTGTTTCAATGTAAAGCAGTTGGGCCATAATCAAAAGCCAGTCTGCCAGTAAGTTAAACTTGCTTTAAGGTTTTTTCAACTTTAAATCTTAAATTCTCAGTTCCATAGCCATAGCCAAGCACAACAGTCCATTACTTAAATTTAATGTTGGTCAAACTCTCTGGGCATGGGAAGTAGGACACATTCACCCCTTGGCCCAGGCACACAGTTCTATTAAGGTTTTCTACACTCTCTCTTTCCCCTTAAAATGTTCACAAACCAAGCCTCCAAATGCATTTCTCTCTACAATGAGCATTTCCAAATTCTCACCAGAATAGTCTATAAAACTTGGCTTACCACTCTGGAAGGCACCTCCAGTTTAAGTACCAAGTCCATGTCCATTTCCCCGGCACACAAGTTCCAGAAGACCAAAATCCACATGGTCAGATTCATCTCAGCTATATCACCCTACCAAATCTGGTACCAAATCTGTCATAGTCAGGCACACACTGCTGGGATGAATCTCCATACCAGCCACAGTTTTGGGAGGAAAGTATTTATTAAAGTAACAGATCCAGGGGAAATTTTACAATGGTGAAAGAGGCTGGCCCTCTTTCACATATCCAAGTAGAGAGAAAAACCCATCCAGTACCTCTAGCCAGCAACTCAAGCAAGCACAATCTAATTACCAAACAGCAGGAGCTTCAGACTTGAGCTGGGACTGCTCTTTGTATATGTATCACTGGAATTTCACATTCACCTCAGAAATACCTTAGGGCTGAAGGCCAGGCCAAGGTGACACCTTCTCCAGCCAGGAAGCTGGGAAAAACTTTTACACTTTTGAAGCTATTGGGGGACATCCATTCAAACTACCATAGATACATTGTATAAGCAAGTCTTGTGATGGTAACCCCATTTCCCTCCTCCCCCCTGAGTCGGATTGCTGGAATGGTCCATGAGATACGGGGTAATGAATTATACAAGAAGTAGCCAGTTTAGGGGGGCACAATTTCTCTGGATATTCTCCTCTACCTTGGCTCTTACAATCTTTCCACCCCCTCTTCCACAAAGTTCCCTGAGTCATGGTGGGTGAGTTTTAAATTTGCTTTACTGTTGAGATCTTAAGAGTCTCTGGATTTCTGCTTTGGAGTGTGTTGGTTATCCTCAGTGTCTGTCTCCATTACCAAGACAGGTTATCTGACTTATTGTGGAGGTAGCTTTCTTGCTCATCTCACCACTTCCTCAAAGGTTTCATCTGGGCACCAGATGATGAGCTAGGAGTGGTTCATCTCCTGCCTGGGTGTCAGCCATCATCTCAGATCCTGTTGGTGGAATTGGATTGTTCATGGTTCTCGCTGCCTCCTAAAAAAATACAAACAGAATCTCTAATGGACCATGAGATCAGTATAGGTTAAATGAGATAAATATTGTTAATTTGGTGAGATTCTAATGGGTGTAGCCTCTCTATAGACCCCTGGTTAGTGGGAGTTTCCCTTTGGAGTCCACGTTCTTAATCTCCATAAGAGTTTGTCTTGGATCTAGTTCCAATTAAGGGTTCCTTGTCACTGAGCAGATCTCTTAGCCAATCAGCAAATCACTGGTTAAGCACCACTATGGCACATATGCACACTTCTTGGCTTGCTGGTCTCTGCCGTATAGCAGTGTTCTCAGCATTAGAATGAAAGATAATTGTCCTTTCTCTTACTTTTGCAAAGACTTTGACATAGTCACCTGCCTGTGACATGTGAAAGGATAGAGCCAGTGGTTTTAAGAATGCACTGTACAAATCCTTTAATGTACAAAGTCCATCAGGAAGGATTCCCACTAGGTGGTACCATTGACAATATACAGGTTGGGGCCTTGATTTGGTTAGGAACAAAGATGGGACAAAAACCTTTGAATGTCTTATAAAAAATGGAATTATGCTGGGAACAGTGGTACACACCTGTGATCCCACCATTATGGAGGCAGAAGCAAGGGTATCAGGAATTCAAGGATATCATCAGCTACATAGAGAGTTCAAGGCCAAATTCAGAGACATCAGAGGACATTGATATCTACAAACTCTTTACAGGGGCAGCATGGATTTTTATTGTGTGGTGGTTTGAATATAAAATGTCCCCATAAGGGCTGGAGAGATGGCTCAGCAGTTAAGGCAGTTGCTTCTGGTGCCTAAGGACCTGGGTTCGATTCCCCAGTACCCACATAAGCCAGATGCACTAAGTGGCACATGCATCTGGAATTCATTTGCAGTGGCATGCACATTCTCTCTCTCTCTCTATCTTTTTTTCTGTCTCTCTTTATCTATCTATATCTTTCTCTCTCTTTCTCTTTTCCTCTCTCTGCTTAAAAATGAATAAATAAATTTAAAAAATATTTTTAAAATGTCTCCCATTGCTTCACAAGTTTGTGTGAATGGAAAAATTAAAAGAGAGCCAGGGAGACTATGAAGAGGGGGAAGAAAAGAACTTGATAGAATGTGCTTTACAAAATGGAAGTGTTGGGCTGGAAAAATGCCTCAGTGGCGGCTGGAGGTTCTGTTGTGCCCATTCTCTCTGTTTCCCTCTCTCTCTGTCTGTCTCTCTCTTCTATTTCTCTCTGCTTGCAAATAAATAAATAAAAATATTTTAAAAGAAGAAATGGAAGTGCTTTTTAAAGATATAATGATACTAATTCATTTGTTAATGCTTTCTTGACCAAGGAAGGGATCATAATAGTTTTGCATAGCCTTACAAAAAAACTCAAAAAAGGTCTTTCTGAATTAAGGGTACTAAGGGAAAATTCAAAAATAAAGGAATAAGTATGTGAATAAAAAATTCAATCTCATTACAGTTTAAGGAATGAGCAGAAACACGGGCATGGAGAAGATAGAGAAAAAAGCAACTAATGTGTTGTCTGTGGGGTGTAAACTACTACATGCTGGGGGGTGAACGACAAGGTCAAATTGTGGGAATATTCCTTATGGACCTTACAAATAGCATCTGTGATATTATGTCTGTGAAATACTAAATTCCTTACTTGTGTGACTTGCTCTATACAGTTCATCTTACAATCTGTAATCCACCTGCTTAAAACAGTGTGACGAGGTTTTCATTGCATTGGCATACCTTTGGTCTGAACAGCACAGATGACCAATATTGACAAGCCCTGTTTAGAGATGCTGACTGATCTTAGGACACACTCTGTGCTCCTTCCCTCAGAGGCCTGCTCTGACTCTCAACTCAGAACAAACATACATTCATAAGAAGTGCTGATCATAGATAGCACTGAAGACAACCAGGTTCATAACTATAGGCCCTCAGATCTGCTGAAGACAATGGGTGGGCTTAATGTGTTTGCTCTTGAGATCAGAGTATATGTATGTTCTGGATCAGCAGAGTCCAGCATGCCATACCCCTAAATCCTTTCCTTTAACAAATGTTTCAGGATTATCCAAAGTTGAGAGTTCTTTACCTTTTGCTCATGCAGTGTACTACTTGTTCATGTATTACTGGGGTTTTTTTTTTCTACTATTCAACGAAAGTGCCAAAGAGTCCCTGTCTGCAGAGGAAGCCAGAGCTAAGATCGGAGCAGTGATGACAGTGGATACAACAGGCTTACTAATGGCTTAAACTAAACTCTTCTTGGGCTTCTTTTTCCTTAGGCTGCTGGGATAGGGGTGCCAGGGTTAGCTCTCTCACCTCCCAGGCTCTGCTCTTAGAAGCAGTCTGCCCACCCCTTCTGGATGGGAACGTTCCAGAAGTTTGTCTTCTCTAAATTCAGGACTATGTTCCCCAAATAAGGCAACAAAGTTTTTGGAGAGCTTAATGGTATCCCTCCTTTAAAAATCCACATTTATCTTAAGGTAGCATTTCCACCTCAGTAGATTATTTAGAAGAAATAACGACTGTTTTGGTAAAGATATAATTCTATGTAAATTAACTATAATATTATTTATAATATGGAAAGTCTGAAAATATTGTAACTGTTCATGTTAGGTCGATACTCGGGCTCCAAAATGGAATCCACCCACAGCACCTCAGTTTCCCCTGAAAAGAATTCCAGAACCTTCAAGAGAAGTGTCAACATGGACACCAGACCCCAACAGGAGTGACAGATAAAGCCTGCCTTGTACCCCCACCCAGCTGTGTCTCTGTCTGGCCATAGGGACCTTCCTGGCCCAATGGAGAGCTACCTGGCCACCTGAGCCCTCCCCCCAACCCAGGAACCTAGGTGACAAATTCCTGGACATAAGTTTCACTTCCCTCTTACAATCCCAGATCTGACCTCCCCAGGCCAGCAGCTTGGTGTTGGTTCTTTCTCTGATTAAAGCCTTCCCCTTCAGAGTGGTCTCTGGTGGCCTTAAGTTCAAACCTAAAGTTCAAATAGTGTTCCGTTTAGATAGAGTATACTATACCCTTTGGCTGGAAATTCTTTTATTTTTACATTTTTTTATTTGTGTGTGTGTGTGTTGCATAGGCATGCCAGGCTCTCCTATGACTGCAAATGAACACTTGTGTGCTTTATGTGGGTGCCTTTAACTGTTGAGCCATCTCCTCAGTCCACTAGACTGAAAATTTATACAATGATTAAAAAATTATGTGCTGATCTGGGGGGGGGGTGTGGCTCAGTCATAGAGTGCTTGTCTGACATTCACGATGTCTTGGGTTCAATTTCCAGCAGCAAAGAAAGAAAAATATTCCTTATATTGAATATTTTCAATATTTTTGAAATATTTAAGGACATGCAAAACATACATACCCTTAAGCAAAATAAATCAGTTAGTACAATTCCTATGCTTTCCACTATTCCAGATGCTTAGAAAAATGACTGGAAAGACATATTTTGAAGTCAAAAGAAAAACTCTATCCCCTCCCTCCCTGTCACTCTCCCTTTCCCTTCTTCCAAGCCAGGATCAGCTGAGGCAGGTTTGTCAGATTCAAGAATCCTTTGAAAGGCAATCCTGGCTCCCCTTCCTCCTGTTGCTTTGCACCGCCCCCGTGTGGCAGAATTGACGAACTGACTCAAGGCCGTTTGGATCCACCTGTTTCTTTTCTTTTCTTTCTTTTCTTTTTTTTTTAAATGTTTTTATTTATTTGTTTGAGACAGAATGAGAAAGAGTATGGGTGTGCCAGGGGCTCTTGCTGCTGCACACCTACTACACATGTGTCTCTTTGTGCATCTGGCTTTACGTGGATCCTGGGGAATTGAACTCAGGTCCTTCTGCTTTGCAGACAAATGCTTTGACCACTAAGCCATCTCCCCAGCCCCCACCTGTTCTTTCTTGAGTACTCACCACTGTTTAGGCCTCATGAACCTTGAGTTTGGCCTGAGAAGGAAGGTTCCCAAGCCTTAAGAGTGCCTGGGAGAGGTTCCAGGGAACAGGTGGTATAGTGACCGACCCTTCAGGTATGGAGGGCCAGGCTGTTCAAAGCACGGTACCCATCGTGGTGTGAGTGTGAAATGTCCCCCAGAGCCTAGAGTGTTTGCAGTGAAGCCTCATACGCATTCCCAGCCATTGGAGCCAAGGGGATGCGGAGGAGCCTTGCTGGAGGAGGTGTCCCTTGAGGCTGGCCTTGCCCTACCTGCCAGTGCTCTCTCTCTCCTTCCTGCCTCTGAAAAGATGCGATGCCCGTCTGTCTGCTCTCGCCATGCTTTTTCTGCCATGAGGAAACTTCCCCTCCAAAGTGTAGGCTGGAAAGAAACTCTTTCCTTTCATAACTGCTTCTCATTGGGTGTTTTGTCCCAGCTGCAAGGAGGTAGACCAACCAACCGCAGGCAGAATGCTGAGATCCTGGCATGAGATGAGCCACCATAGTCATACGGGGGAGGATCCATATGGAACCCCACAGAGAATGATTGGATGAACAAGGGACCCACAGCCATAGCCATTCAATCAACACAGGATAAGCCAGTGAGACAGAAACCAACGAATCTCGACACAAAAACCCCTAAGCTCACTACACTAAAGCAGCCTCAATACTCACCCACCACGACTCGGGGAACTGAGCAGAGGAGGGGGTGGAAAGATTGTGAGAGCCGTGGTGGGGGAGAATATTAAAGACTTGGCAACCCTCCATAACTACACACTTGGGTCATGAGAACCCGGCTGAAGACTGGGCTATCCATGGTCCCCTACCACAAAGACTGATCCAGACAGCCCACGGAGGAGGATATCCAACTGACTGGGGATGGGGAAGGGGGGCAACGGGGAATTGGGGATAACAACTCATGGTTGGCCCACTAAACAATGTAACTCATTATGGACAATAAAGAAAAAAGTAGAAAGAAAGAAAGAAAGAAAGAAAGAAAGAAAGAAAGAAAGAAAGAAAGAAAGAAAGAAAGAAAGAAAGAAAGAAAGAAAGAAAGAAAGAAAGAAAGAAAGAAAGAAAGAAAGAAAGAAAGAAAGCACATCTTACAAAGAACTGTGAATACAGGTGCTGGCACATTTAGTCACTTATGAAAGAAGTTTTTACCACTAAAAGTGGGGCAAGAAGACAATGCTACATGGTCCACAGAAGGCCCTTGGCTATTTCAGATATGGCCAAGATAATAGAACATCAAGTATTTTCCAGAAAGTAGACTTAAGGTCAAGAGACCAATGAAAAAAGGCAAATACTTCCTCTATGTGTTAGGGAGATTTGCTTAAGGAACATCCCTCACTCCAAGGAAAAGAGGTCCTTAACAATATTTACCAGCCAGAATTTTAGAACTTCAAAATTGGTATGGACCAGCGACTGTAATACATTACAAAGTTTCCCCTTCGCAAATGGAAGTGCTCTGTTAGCTATTCCTCTCCGGGTTTAGTCATGTACATTGACTACCTGGAACGGGCATAATGAGCATCACTTGTATCCTGGGCTCAGAAGATGTCCTGACAGCAAGAAAATGAGTTCAATACAAAACCCTTACCTGATGACAACCATAAAATGAAGTTAAAAATAACAAAGAGGGAAACAGAAATACCCACATGTATTTAGCACATTCTAAATGTACCCATGGATAAAAATTCATAATTCGAATGTTCCTAAAATTGAAGGGAAATTTTGTTAAGTCTCTCTGGGAGGAAAACCTATACATTCCAAAAAAAGAGAGATAGGCTCAGGCTGTGGAAATGGCTCAGTGGGCATCCCTGGAACCCATGGAAATGCGAGGTTTGGGGGACACATTTGTCCATTCCTCAGGGCTCACTGGATAGCCAGTCCATCTCATTGGGGAGCTCTAGGCTCTGAGAGAGAGCCTGCCTCAAAGGATAAGGTGGAGAGTAACCGAGACATCAAGCTCTGCCCTCCACATGCAGGTTGCAGACACCTGTACACATAAACACATTTAAAAAAGAGCGAGACAAAGGCTTAAAATTAGTAAATCCAATTTTAAACATGAGAAAACAGAATAAACTTTATGAAAGCAGAACACTTAATGAACAACATTTACCACAAACATTTTCAAAACTTAAATGATAACGTGAAAATCTGTATGGGAATGAAAGACACAGAAAGAGGCCCAGGGGAAGTTAGCCAACAATTCCAGCGGAAGTCCAGCTCAGCCTGAAACGAGGCCGGGGAGTGAGCATTTTGCAGCTCTCTATGGGGCACGAGGTTTGCAGGCTGGGTCAGGGATGAATGCACCACACCCGCCACCTTCAGGTGGTGCTGCATGGGGGCCTTTGGACGTCTGAGCTGCTCACAGCAGAGCCTGCAGCTGCTGGAGGATGGGCCCATCAGGCCACCACAAGGGAAGGCAGGGACCCCAAGGACAACACTGCTGTCCTCCATCCCTCCGACCACTCGGGTTCCACTCACTTGACACATGAGGGTCATGCATTTTTTTTTTACCAATTCGCCTTGATTTTCTTCATTCATTACAATTCCCAGAAAAATGTAAGTTGGTGGGATGAATCAGTTGCTGTGAGTGATGTAGTAGATCCCGAGTGCAAAGGGATGGTGATTTCTCTCTTGACTAGGCATTCTTTACTTCTCTCACCCTGGGGGCTCTTACTTTGGCCTGGCTAGGGGTGGTTTGCCTGGTGGTATTACTAGAGAGTTATCATGTGGCTGCACAGCAATTTCCTCCTAAATGAAACACTCCCTCCTGAAGGGAGGTGGGAGGCTCAGGAGATACAGGAGGTAAGTAAATCTGGGAAATTTACATGGTCATAAGACCTGCCCCCCACCAAGGTTATAGAAGCAGTAAAAAACTGGTGGGGGAAGTGGGGGTGCTGGTGCATTGTGCTTCAGAGAAGCAGCTTTTCTGAGTGGTCACCTTAGCTTAGGTGGGCTTTTGGGTTATGCAGCTGACTGAGTCATCCACGCTCCTGTAAGCAACCCCTCACCCTGCTCTGTGACCCCAATAAACTCACTGGTTCACCAAAACTAGTTTTGGTGTAATAGTACTTTGGTCTGTCATCTGAGGCCTATCTGGGGGAGAAGATGTGCATTTGTGTCACCTGATGGGAGAAGTTCAACAGTAGGGTAGTGACTGTACCTGTGTATTGATCAAGCTGTGTTTTTAAACACATTTAAAAATATTTTATTTATTTATTTATGAGGGGGGGTGAGATGGGCATGCCAGGACCTCTAGCCACTGCAAACTAAGTTCAGACACATGGGTCACTTTGTGCATCTGGCTTTATGTGGGTACTGGGGAATCGAGCCTGGGTCCTTAGGCTTTGCAGGCAAGCACCTTAATGGCAGAGCCATCTTTCCACCCCGTTTGTCTAGAGAATGGAAAATTGTATTAACATTAAAAAGTAATGTATGTAGTTCACCATGTTAACATTCTATAGAAGAAATACAGAATACTTCAATAGATTGGGGGGGGGAATCAAGTATTTGACATCTGCCACAGTAACAACTATTGGTAAAGGAGAATTGAAAGTGGATGAAGAAGCTAGGGAGATGGCTTAGCAGTTAAAGGTGCTTGCTTGCAAAGCCTGCTGGCCAGGGGTTCAATTCCCCAGTACCCACATAAAGCCAGATGAACAAAGTGGCAATGCATCTGGAGTTCATTTGCAATGGCAAGATACCTTGGCATACCCACTGTCTCTATCTTTTTGTATTTACAAATACATAAATTTAAAAAGTGGAGAAGGCAAATACAATGGCATGTGACTTGGTATATGGCCCAGATTTGGAGCATTTTAGCATGAGAAGGCCCAATGATTTCATCTTGTTATAATGCAATGCAGAGGTGACCGGGGACAGATCACTGTTGGATAGAGGTGAGGCTTGACTGAGGGAGATGATCATCCTGCAGCCTCGCTACCAGGCATATTAGTGTGTAGCAGAAGAATTGCTTTTAGTGCAGGAAATGTGATTATCTCATGGGTTCCAAGCAGTGGGCATATGCTAGGTGATTTGGGACGAGCCCTTCCCTTCACTCTCCCAGCTTCCACAGAAGCATGAGCAAGCTTGCATGAAGTGAACAGTCAGTCTAGATCTAAACACCAACAAGTCTAGATTCAGATGCCAGCCAGTCAGGCAGGTCATTATCATGGGATATCCACTGCTTTAGTGATTTGCTCTTTTTAAAAAAAAATCTTTGATTTATCTTTTAAAATAACCTCATTGATATAAGCTATGTTCTAGAAATTAATCCATTTTAAAATTTTAATTCAATAAATTTTTATATATTTATAAAATTATGCAGTAGTATAACTTTACTTTTAGCACAACCTGATTTTAGAATATTTCTATCACCCTAAAAAAGAAACCTCATGTACATTTAGTTACCTTTCTTCCCTACTCAGAGCCCTAGATAACCATTAATCTACTTTGTCTCTAGAATTTTTTTGACATTTAATGTAAATGAAGTAATACAATGTTTTGTGCCTTTTTAACTGTGTATGAGTTTTTTGTTCATCCATATGGCAGCATGTGGCAGCATTTCATTTCATATAGTGTCAAATTATATTCCAATGTATGAATATGACATGTTTTTGTTTATCCATTTACAGTTGATAAACATTTGTGTTCAAGTTTTTGTGTGGTCATGTTTCTGTTTTCATTCAATATCATGTTCAGGCATCTTGAAGAACCTCTGGTCCTCAGTGAAAGTGGCTCAGGCTTACCCCCTCCTGCTGAGCCCAATCAGGCACTCTCGGGATCACCATCAGCATGCAAATTACCTGTAAGAGTCTATATACTTAATGATAATGAACTTCACTGGCCAGTTAAAAGAAAACGAGTTGAAAGTTACAAGAACTGGAAAGGGAGAATCAGACTTACTATGTAGAGATGAAAGAATTGCTTATATAGCATTGGAATTGATAAGTATTGTAAAGTCATTCTACTTGGAATCAAACCCAAATATACAAGCTAGGTTCTTTGAGATACATTATCAAATTATATATATATATATATATATATATATATATATATATATATATATATATATATGTATATATATATGTATATATATGCTAGAAAAAAGATTACGTTTTACAAAAGTATAAAAATAAGGCAGTATGATGGTTTTGTTGTCAACTTTACATTTTTAGTAATCTTTGGTGGGTCTCTGAGGATGTTCACAGGAAGGCAGCCCTCTCAATAGAGGGCAGGATATAAGGAGGCTCAGGGGAGCTAGAAATGAATATCACTTCCTGGAAGGGCAGTGCAGGAAGGAAATTCCAGAGATGCAGGAAGCCAAGTCTGGGATAGGGTTTTAAAACCCTGCCCTAAGCCTATATAAAAGGGGAAAGAAATCTCTTTCCTCTGCCTGTTTGCTGCTTCTGTGTGTGGTACTGGTGATGGTTTTTCTGTCTCTGCTTGGACTGTGAAAGGGGGTCAGCCTCTTTCACCTTTATGGAACTTCCCCTGGATCTGTAGCTTCAATAAGTCCTTTCCTCCCATAACTGCCTGGTTTGGAGGTTCATCCCAGCAGCATGTGACTGACTACAACAGGTAGCTAGGATTAATCCTAGCCCTTCCTGAAGAAAACTTTTAACACTTTACTGAAGATGATGCTTATAAGAGTTATAAGTAGCTATGTCATGTTTTATATAAGTAGACTCAATACGGCAAAGATGTCAAGTCTCAAATTTATTTATAGAGAAATTTGTTGTTTTTATTTTATTTTATTTTTTTATTATTGTCCATAATGAGTTACATTGTTTAGTGGGCCAACCATGAGTTGTTATCCCCAATTCCTCATTGCCCCCCCTCCCCCTCCCCAGTCAGCTGGATATCCTCCTCTGTGGGCCGTCTGTATCAGCCTTTGTGGTAGGGGACCACGGATAACCCAGTCTTCAGCCAGGTTCTCATGACCCAAGTGTGTTGTTACTGAGGGTTGCCAAGTCTCTGATATTCTCCCCCACTGCGACTCTCATAATCTTTCCGCCCCTCTTCTGCTCAGTTCCGAGTCGTGGTGGGTGAGTATTAAGGCTTCTTTAATGTTGTGAGCTTAGGGGTTTTTTTGTCGAGAGGCAAGGGGAAGCTGGCTATAACCCCCATAAGCCCTCCCTCGACAACACAGCTCCAACAAGGTTCGCATTCCAAAATTGCCATCAGCTGAGGATTGAGCATTCAGAACACATTAAGTTTATAAAAGCACTATAGCATTTATCCTTTATTTGGAGTACTGCTGAGATGTCAGGCATCATTTCAAGGGTTTTTATCTGTCTTTATTCACTTCACCTTTACCAGGCGAGAGAAAGAAGTCTCAGAGTGGCTAAGCTACTTACCAAAGGTAACAGATGAATGCCAAGTTAGAGACAACTCTGACAATGCTCTTACTGTCCTGAATGGATGAGGATATACAGCAATGCCTAGCTAGCTACATTCTAGGCCTCACATGCCACTCAAAGATCCAGGAGAAATAACTTTATTGTCCTTTTTACCTGGAGTTAGAATATATTCTACTTACCTGATGGCAGACTAGTCAGGCTACAGGGAGGGAAATCAGGATGTACAAGAGATTCAAGAACCAGACATCTTGTGGTCACGCCACAGCATAGAGACATTTGTGCAACTCAATTCATAATAGCCAAGAATTGGAATCAACCAAAATGCCCTTCCATGGAGGAATGGATAACAAAACTGTGGTATATTTACATGATGGAATTCTATTCAGGTGAAAGGAAAAATGACATATTGAAATTTAGGGAAGTATTATTAGATTAGAAAGTGATGATGGGTCACTGATGATATTAGCTGGAGAAACTGAAGCAATGGGTAAGAAAGAAAGTGAATCAGAAAATTCATTACTGTTTCCAGAGGTTTATCATCAGAGAAGGGAGAAAATTATTAGCATCACCTTTATGGATTACTAATGCTTATCAAATAACCCAGAATAAAGATGTTACAGTAATTGTGGCATATATAATCATATACTGTTCTTCACAAAGATTCTACATAGGCAACGGCTTACTACTTGAGTTGATTCTAGGGGGTTTAAGAGTATTGAATCCAATATTTTGGGAATACTTCACATGACATCAGAGATGGGCAAATACTCCTTCAGAAAGGAAAAGGACTGCTTTGTATTTAAAATGAGGTGGCCTTTAGCCTTGGCCTCATTAGTATAATTGAATTTGTATTTGAAGGCCCAGTTTGTGTGGCAAAGTTTAATTCAAAATGAACAAGACTGAAGACTGCAAAAGCAAGCAACTTGCCCAAACTCACATATCAGATGAATTATCTGTTTTCAAACTCAGGTTTGACTTACTTCAAGGCTTGTTCTTTCCATTGTTACACCAATGATAACCTGCATGCCATTAATAAAGGGGCAAAGTCTCTATCCTCAGGAACACACCAGGAAAAATGAAACCAATGAACATGATGAAGAACTATAGGTTAGCAAAACAATGAAAGGGAAAGGTTTTTATGAAGAACAAACATCTTCAAAATGCATCAGGTGATATTAGTTCATGTACTGAAGAACAGTCAATTAGATAAAGATGAGAAAGTAAGAAGTGGTGGGTGAGGCACAGAGGAGAAACGGAGCAGGTTCACTGATCTTGTGAACAATATGTAGATACAAATGATAACGAAGTTGTCACTTTGGGGAGCCCCAACCATTTGGCAGACAATGGATCTCATGACTATGAAGAATTATGGCCATTTCACAAACTAGGAAACCAATGCATGAGGGGCCTGATATATAGTTATGCAGCTACATTTAATCTAATAATCAAAGAACCTGCTCAAGTAAGAAAAACCTAAGTGTTGTAATCGGCCAAATGCATTAAAATCAGGTTCTCATGTCACCTGTTACCTTCTACAACGCTCACTCTTAATGTGTAAATAAAAACTTCAAATCCATGGAGACCAGCATCTCTCACCCCAGTCAAGCATTATAGATTCTCCACCATCTCCATCCTTCCATACAGGAAGCCTCACTTGTTCCAGAGTCTCTTATTGCTACCATCGGGACTCTGTAGCTTGGTGTCTTGGTGTAGCTTTCCCTTTGCACCCAAGCACAATATGACTGATACAAGCATGACTAACTTCCAGCTGGTTGGACACCTGACAAACAGGCCCAGCGTGGCCTCTCAAATCTCAGTTCATCTACCAAAACAGACTTCAGATATCCACATCACCATCTTTCCTTAGCCAATTGGTGCCAGGTCATCTCCTGATAAGACTCTGCTGGGCAAAAGCAATCTGTTCATTCTAATACATTCCAGGGTCTACCCAGAAATTGCATGCAGCTTGTGCACTTTGGTTCTGGAATGCTGGTGTGCAGTTGGGATTTAGGAACATGAATCTGGTTCGTGGTCACCATCAAGATGTCTTGAAAGCCGGTACCTCCACATTCTGGGTCTTTACTATGTCTTCTTTGAACACTCTCTGACATATAATCACTAGTTGACAAAATTAGCTAAGGGAAAAAAGGATTTTTGAAGCAAGTACTCTAGTATGTATGTCTACTTGAGGGATGAGGAATTTTATTTTTAAAACATTTTAGGGGTTGGAGAGATAGCTCAGCGGTTAAAGGCATTTGTGTGCAAATCCTGATGGCCCCAGTTCAATTCTCCAATACCCACACAAAGCCAGATGCACAAAGTGGTGCATATATCTGAAGTTCATTTGCAGTGCCCAGTCTCTTCTCGCTCATTTTCTCTCTCTCTCTCACATACATATAAAGAAATATTTAAAAACATTTAATGCTATTAATGCTATGACTCTTAACCAGCATACTGTCTTGCTATCATTGAACTGTTAATGCAAATGTTTACACTGCAAGATAACCTACTATCTTCAGTCAGGTAGAAATATTTTTTGCCAATTCATTTAACCATAAAGCAGTCTGCTGTTCTGCATGTTATTGGAAGACTCTAGAACACTGAGACGAACAGATATGATCCTTACCTTTAAAGAAGCTGGCACTCAATAAACACACAAACAAAGTACAATGTCAGAATGACTCTCGTGTATCAACTTTTAGGGTGACATTGTTATTTAGAGTGCAAGTGACAAAGAGTAACATATCTCATGCTTTATCCCTGGAGTCCTTTCTATTGACTCTAAAATTTCCCTCTTATGGGTCTCAAGAAGAGAAACTCCTGATCTCTACCCTAATGACTAGAAAGAAGGTCAAATACAGGAGGGAGAAGGGAAGAGAGAGAAACTTGTGATTCTCAAATCTATCTTTGGCATTGCAGAAAATTACATAATAGATATAAGTGGTGATGGGACTCTTCTCTCTTGCCTAGTGTTCCCCTTATATTACTTAGTAAGTAATATAAGCCCTGTGTAGTAATGACTTTGACCTTTCTGTCATTTGTCGCCCATGGACATGCTTCATCCTATAGAAGATAGTCCCTTAGTAGTCCACAAATTTCCACTTCAAAATGTTATTCTGAGGAAATTGAATTCATGAGGCCTCCTCTACTCTTCAGGAAATGTAAATGACTCCCTTGTCAGAGCCTTTGATTCACATCCATCATAAAGCACCTATATTCGTTCATGAGCTACAGTAGAAGCAGCATGAAATGGTTATCTTACTGTTTGAATCCCTAGCACCAAGAAAAGTCCCAAACATATGGCAAGTGCATAAATGTTCACTGGATAATGATACAAATGATTTTGATAACTCTATGACAGTTCCTTGATCAACTTGAAGTTCTAAAGCAGTTTTTAGGTATACTTTTCTAGTCTAAAAGCAGTTTCTTCCCTGTTTAAGAAGAAAGAGAGGCTGGAATGAACCAAAGAAAATGAGCTGAGGTTTCTAAGATTTCTGGTCCTGCTTCCCACTAGAAGAACCTGAAGTACACCAGGTGGGGCCTACTTAGTATCCTTAGAGTGCTGTACTTGGAGTAAGCACACTTTGGTACACAAATATAAGATTTCAAAAATCAAGAAGGCTGTCCTGTAAATGGCCAAACAGTTTTAACCTGGGTGTGGATGGTGACACTGAGGAGACCCCTAGAGATGGTCCCTGAGAAACTGACTAATGAGTCTTTGGAACAGAAGCAGCTGAAGAGGCAAGAGAAAAGAAAACTGAGAAGAACAAACTCTTGAAAATTTTCAGCGAATGATGTAACCGCCTTTGCAGACTTTAAAAGTTCAGGGCTGGAGAGATGGCTTAGTGAATAAAGTGCTTGCTGTACAAATGTAATTACAAGAGTTCAGATTTGGGAAATTTCAAGCTTATTCCTTTACTCCTAATATGGCTCATGTTTCATCTTTTTGCAGTGCTTCTTGCTTTCTTTCCCTGTAGATCTGAGTATCAGCAGTCAACAGAAACCACACCTCAGACACAATGCCTTGAAATTCCCACCGCCCAAACACATTAATACATAACTTTCATATTCTTTCTTGTTCAAGTTCTCAGAACATGGGCAGAAGGTAGCCACTTTCTTTGCCAGACTATCACATGAATAGCTCTATCCCAGTTCCCTGGTTCTTGATAAGTCTGTGTTCCCCTCTGAAACCTCATGAGCTGGGCCTCAATTGCTTTCAATATTCTGGCCTTGCAAACTCCCACCAGAATGGTTCCACACACAGCACTGTAAGACTACTGTAGCAAAATGTTTCACATTCCTCTCACAAGGTTTATGAACCACATGGTCACGTTTATGATAGCCATGACTCCACTTACTGGACCAAGTTTCTGTATTACTTTCTTGTGGCTGTGAACAAATACCTGGCCAGAAGCAACTTAGGGAAGGAAAAGGTTTATTTTCAGCTTCCAGTTTCTAGGAGATGTTTCATGGCAGGGAAGGCAAGACTGGCTGGCTTGTGAAGAAAACAAGTTTACAGTGGCTGATGATACCCTCCCCCAAAAGATAACACATAATAGGAGAGAAAAAATGATGACATCAAAATGGAAGGAAGACTAGTTGAAAAGAAGGGATTCACTGGGGGAGGAATTTGGGATGGGGAAAAAGGAAGGTGGTAGGAAGGAAGTGTAATCATGATATATTATCTGTAAGTATGGAAGTTGTCAATGAAAAGTTTTTTTTTAAAAAAGAAAAGCTTATAAAATAAACTTCTCTATCATTTTGCTTAGTGATCACATTACTTAAAACCTAAAGCTATAGAACAAATGAAATAACTAGAATTAACTTACATACAAATTATGCTAAGGTATTTCATGTACCTTAAAGCTAGTGGTTTTCCAAATAAATCATTTCTGGGTTATCTCAACAAATTAGTCACATTTCCTACTTTGTTATTTTTGTTTGAACCAGTAATTATGTAATTTCCTCAATATGTTCAATGGTTTCAGAGACTGATTTGCCCATTATATGATGCTTTATAAAGTCAAGGCTGTTATTATATTGTGATCATGGCTTGATTTTATTGTGAGAATTGGAAGCCATGCCTACGATATCCATTAGAAATCAGAAATAGCACAATGCCCAAGTTGTTGGTAGAAAATGGGTGACAGAATATAAGACACACTTCCATTATCAGAATTCACATTTCCATTGGAAGGTCCATGCACTGCTACTTCTTTTGCAAGTAGACGAGCTGGAAAGTATAAATACTTGTTGTATTTGCCTTCTTAATCAAGATTATCTGCCATCAAATTATTCATATGCATGTTTCCACAGGTCTGGAATACTCTTTCTATTAAAATATAAGTCCAGTTGATGACATTTAAATTTGAAAAAAGTAACGAGCATTATCAGTTTGTCTTAGTCTTAAGAATTTCTGGATTTCGTCCTTGGAGGAGGTCAGGATCTTCCCAAGGCCTTGGGCCTCGAATATTCTTCCATTCTTCAAAAGTGGAGTCCTTAATTTTCTATAGAAACACAAAAGGTAAAGTAAGCATATTGGTGTAGGAGCCCTGTGGCTTTGATTGGGACATTATTGAACTAATGAACAAATAGAAAATTCCAACAGGCCTTCAGTGACAATTTTAGCAAATAAATCAATCTCAAACCAAACACAGTACCTTTAAATGCCTCACTTCTCAACTAACTTAAATGTTAGACAGAATAAACCTTTGTTCTGTTCTTTGTAACACATGTGCTTACTACCCATACTGTTCTTCAAGACTGGTATAACAGATGTTCTGAATGCTTAATAACCACACATAGAAGTCAAAGCCAACTGGAGACACTGGAGTTAATAGGACAAATGATCTTTTGGTTCCTGCTCCCAGGTCAAAAAGACCACAGGAGATGATGGGACACGTATCTTCTTCAAGCTGAATAGGGTAGGCAGTTAGAGCCTGGGGGTGGGGAGGAGTTTATCAAAAGGTCCAAAGTGGGGAGGCTGTTTCACGAGAACCATCTGATGTCTCACTTTGTTACATGGATTACTTTTCTTTGATCTCTGAGTCCTTCACTATTTCTTAATCCTCTCAGGTCTTTTATGTGAAGGGGATATTTTAGTTCTTGTGCTTTGCCTTCCACATGTGGGTATGTGCCTCTTCCAGAGCTCTTTTACCCCAGGAGATTCCGCTGTGATGCAGACTTTCTCTGTCTCTCCTCTCCCTTTCTAGCCAGGCAAGGAGAAGAATTTTCCTCTGGCTCAGGTCTTTCAGCTAGCCTCTTCCCTAAGTCTTAATTCTCCCTACAATATACCTCATAATTCATAATTTCTCCCTAAATAAACTTAATAATTCATAATTTTTAGAAAGTCCTATTGAGATTTAGAACTTTTCTTGTTGGCTATTAATGTTAATGTCTATCATTTCTCTCATAATAAATAATAGCAAGAGTACACGTCTTATTTTTGAAAACACAAAGAAAAGTAGGAAGCTAGGAAAACAAGTTTAAGTGTGAAGGTTGTTCTAGCATAACAATCACTAAGAGATTAGTATGGGTAATGAAGAAAATAAAAACAAAGGTGAAGGTCCTTAATTCTACAAGGAGGAAAATGACCAAGACAACTTGTCTTGCACCTGAGAAATGAGACTGAGCTTACCAATGAAAACACATTCCTCATAGATACCACACTGAAAATGCTTTTCAGCAATCAAAACTAGAAGCAAGACCGTATGTGGCCATTCTATTTTCATCAGTCTGAAGTGCCTCTCAAGCACAGGAAGAAAGGCAGACTAAAACGGAAGAACAAAAATGGCTCTCTATCACTGTCACAGTTAGTTTTATATTCTGCCTTTTTGTTCTGGAGTCACTGAGTAAGACAGAAAAAAGAAGCTGAGCGAAGACTGGAAATTTTATGTCCAAACATGGGAAATTTATGAATTTTACTTGATACTTAGATACCAATCATTACTCTTTTACTGACTAGCTATATAACCTTGAGCAAGTGGCTGAAGCCAGGTAGGCATTACTTCCTCATAATAATGAAAAGCTACTAAAAATATTTTATATAGTTTCTTCAGTTCTGGAAAACCTACTCCCAGAAAAATCCTTCACAGCATCACTACTGGTAGTTATAGATTCTCAAATGGCAAGTCAAAGTTTGTGTGTGTGTGTGTGTGGAAGCTTGAGAACAAATGGGGTGTTATTTAAGAGCCATCTACCTTTTTTGAGACAGGGTCTCTCCTTGCCTTACTGGCTGGCCAGAAAGCTCCCAGGGATCCACCTGTCTCAGCTTCCCCAGTGCAGGGATTGCAAGCATATACTACCATGCCAGACAACATCTGTATTTTCTTTCTGAGTGATTACATACAGGTTGACAGACTCTCACTATCCCTAAACCCAAAATGCCCCCAAATCAAAAACATTTTGGGGGCTAGAGAGATGGCTCAGTAGTTAAGGTGCTTGCCTGCAAAGCCTGATGGCCTGGGTTCAATTCCCCAGTGCCCACATGAAGCCAGATGCACAAAGTGGCATAAGTGTCTGTAGTTTGTTGACAGTGTCTGTCTGCTTCTCTCTCTCTCTCTCTCTCTCTCTCTCTCTCTCTCTCTCTCTCTCTCTCAAATAATTTAAAAAAACATATGAGTGCTGACATGATAGCAAAAGTGATCAGATTTGGACTGGGAGTGTAGCTCAGCAGTAGAGTCTTTGCTTAACATGCACAAGCCTCAGTTTTATCCCAGCATTTAAAAAAAAAAAAAAAAAAAGATCAGACTTTGGAGCATTTGGATTTGGGGTTTCAGATTAGGGAGTCTCAATTTGTAAAGTTTATCTCAAAGACTCTAAAATCAGCATTTCCAGGTATTTTAGATAAGAGATATTTAACTTGTAATTTACCAAATGCCCTCTAGAATAGATTTATTTTTCTGCACTACATATTTATCGTAAAAGAGACAGGACCAGTCATGATTAGTAACATTGTTATGAAATGCAAACTTAACATACCATACCTCATATTCTGACTCTAAAGATATCTTATTCATCTTCAATTTTTTTTCCAATTCAGGATCAATCTGTAGAAAGAGGAACCACATGATTTTAATCTGATACATCTCATTTTCAATTTTAAAAGTCATGGAAAGGACATGTGATATGTGATAACATAGCCAATTTAAAATGCATGGCAAAATATCCACATCACCCACCTGAAGTACACAGCAATAGCCAATGAACTGCTACCACCACTACTACAGCAAACAGCTGCTAGTATATACCAAGCACTTGTTATATATCGGGCATTTGACAGAAATTATCTTGTTTCATCTTGACAAAGCCAATAAGTATTACTTATACCCTCATTGTTACATATAAAGAAAACGAAGCACAAGGAGTTTCAATAAACTGTCAAGGAGACTTATTTTGGCTTTGAACTTTGATCCTCTGCCCCAGAGGCAACATTCTCACTTAGTGTAATGAACCATGGGAAATCCACTGGTTGTTATTATTAGCATCCGAGATAAAAACGAACCAACAAACAATAACAACAACAACAAAAACTGGCCTCTAAGAATGTCAATGAACTATGCCATGTATGTATGTCACACTGAAAAGCAGTTGGTTTTGGTTCTTATGTTTTAGATCACCTTATGTTACGGGTCCTGTATTTTTTTCTCAAATTTCTATACCATCACTGAAAAATGGGAATTTCTGAATTATGGGAATACCAAGCTGTATAAAAATCAAAATGTGGGCTGGAGAGATGCCTACAAAGCCTAAGGACCTAGATTCAATTCCCCAGTACCCACATAAAGCCAGATGCACAAAGTGGTGCATGCATCTTGAGTTTGTTTGCAGTGGCTAGAGGCCCTGGCATACCCATTTTCTCTCTCTCCCTCCCTCTCTCTCTCTCTCTCTCTCCCCCCTCCCTTGCAAATAAAAAAAATTATGTGTGTGTGTTTTTCGAGGTAGGGTCTCACTCTAGCCCAAGCTGACCTGGAATTGTGGCCTTGAATTTAAGAGTAATCTTCCTACCTCTGCCTCCTGAGTGCTGGGATTAAAGGTGTGCACCACCAAACCCGCCTAAAAAATTTTTTGTAATTATTCCAGTATAAGAGAGTTGTAAAAGAAAATCTTGCCATATATCCATTACTTCCTCTGCCTTACAACTTAGTTACATCCTACTCATTCTTAAAGCTGATTTGAAGAGTTAATAATTCTAACAATTTTTAATGCCCCTCTCTCAAATCTAAACTTTCTCCTTGAAGCTCTAGTAATGTCTTTCATTACTAGAAATTTCACTAGAGCAGTTTACTGGGCATTACTATGTTTGGATACAATTTAGTATGAAATATGGCAACAATTTTTTATACTATAAATTTTGTAAGGAGATGTTTCTCAACACTTTACTGCAGGATCTATTAAGTAACTAACATGTGACAACTATTTAATTATTTTGCAAATACATGCATGGTCTTCCAATTCTAAAAGTCAGGCTACAATAACTTTCTTCTTAAGGGGAAGGAGAAACTATTTCCTTGGCAAAGTAACTGGGATGTTAACTGAAACCTTTTCCCAGTTAAGCTGAAAATTATAGTTAAGTGAAAACTATCTGAAGTTGCTAATGAAGAATTGTTCTTGAAATTTTTTATAAATGTAATATTTACTATAATTCATACCATATGTGGAACTAGCTGAAGTTAGTTTCTCTAGAAACCCCAAAAAGCTAAATAGATTTGTGTGGTCTTTATCTTCCCAATATTAGTGAGATCTTTGAAGTTACATATTACTTGGAAAAAACTCCAAATATGAAATATATGCCACAAATTAAAAAAATACTTCATACTTCTCAATGAATAAACCAGAGTCTTTATGTACCCCCAAGTATGGGTTTTCAGTAAATGTGTAATCACAGGTGGTGAGAAGTAAGGTCATTTACTGCTTTAACGCCATTGTTCCTCACCTGTAAAATGAAGTTAAGTAAAACAGACCTAACACAAAGTAGGTACTATAAAAAGATAGCTATCTTAGTTTATAATATTTTCCTTTACTATCAGTTACTAATGATACATACCAACATATTTATAATATTGCTTATATTAAAATGAAATAGCTAACTTAAAGTTAGAGAAGGAAAATTATAGATACATGTTCTTTAGTCTCTTCCTAAAACAACTATATCAGAGAATTTGGGGGAGGAGAAAGCTAATAACATTGCAAATTTCCTAATGATTAAAGAAAACTATTACTAAATTCTTTATATTATGTGATTCATGTTCATGTGATTTATCATTAATAGTAATTTAAAGAATAAGAGAGGGGGCTGGAGAGATGGCTCAGCGGTTAAGGCACTTGCCTCCAGTGCCTAAGGCCCCCAGTTCAATTCCCCAGGACCCACATAAGCCAGACCCACAAGGTGGTGGCTCTGGTGCTTGCTCTCTCTCTCTCTCTCTCTCTCTCTCTCTCTCTCTCTCTCTCTCTCTCTGTATCTCTCTGCTTGAAAATGAATAAATAGAATATTTAAAAAAAAAAA
>PVHP010014511.1:0-39013 GCA_004024765.1 Zapus hudsonius | reverse complement strand
CCCCCTCGTAAGCCAAACCTCACAGTCCATAGTTCTCATTACATTCAGGTCTTTTAACTCTGACCATCACGCTGTACTCACAATACTGCGAGGCACCTCTTAGGCCGGGAGTTCAAATCCTTCCACATTCCTCCTGTAGATCACTTCCAGAAAACCAAAGCCACAAGACCAGGGTTCCAGCAGCAACAGATGACCCCACATCCTGGTACCAAAACTGTTGCGGTCAGCTTTCTAGTTGCTGCGCAGGAAGAACCCAGACAAAAGCGGCTTGTGGAGGAATGGGTTTATTTGGCTTACGGACTCGAGGGGAGACTCCATCCTGGCAGGAAAAACGATGGCATGAGCAGAGGGCTGGACATCGCCTCTGCCACAGCACTGCAAACAGCGGCAGGAAGGTGTGCCAAACACTGGCAAGGGGGAGCTGGCTTATAACCCCCAAAAGCCCGCCCCAACAACACAGCTCTAGTGAGGTTCTAATTCCCGAATTGCCATCAGCTGAGGATTGATCTATCAGAACACATTCATTTGTTTGTGGGGGACACCTGGATCAAACCATGACAACACCTTTGTCCAAGTTTTTTTTCTTTATTTGTAAACAGAAGAGAGAGAGAGACACAGAGAGAGAGAGAGAGAGAGAGAGAGAGAGAGAGAGAGAGAGAGAGAGAGAGAGAGAGAGAGAGAGAGAGAGAGAGAGAGAGAGAATGAGTGAGCATGGGCACACCAGGGCCTCCAGCCACTGCAGATGAATTCCAGATATGTGAGCTACTTTGTGTAGCTGGCTCCATGGGTCCTGGGAAATTGAACCCGGGTCCTTAGACACTGGAAGCAAACACCTTAACCACTGAGCCATCTCTCCAGCTGTCCAAGTTTTGTTACATGAAAAAAAAAATCTCCAACTTATTTTACTCATGGAGTCTAACACGCTTCTGTTATTGATAAAAAAACTGAAGATTAGGGAAGGATTTGTCAGAGACTAGGAGTCAATCCAACTTGAACAGACTCCCAATACCCAGGACTGGGTTACAAACATCTGTTTTGTCCATCATTCCCCAGACTATCCTGGTGTTCAACTGGGCTACGTCATTCTTCTGGAATCTTCAAGCTACCTTCCACTGTGGTAGCTATTCAAACTCTTAAAATACCAGACAGCTGACTCCCAACTTAGAGCTAACCATATCCTCTTGCTTGAATTGTTCTCTTGTCTTCAGAACAGATAGAAGCACTGTGGGTTTGACCATTCACTTCCTTCAGTAATAGAGGAGAGCACTAACAAACCAGCCACTGCATACCTTTCTCGACTTCAAAATTGTTTTTGACACTTGCCAGAGAGTTTGGCAAGGAGGACGATCTAAGTGTCCTGTCTTGGAATTTTTCAAATAATGCCTTCATTTGGAGGTATGCTGCGCTCTGTTAATAAGAGCAGCCCCTGGCCCAGGGAAGGGTATAATTCTTTCCTGGGATGATAGGGGTTACAGCTCACGTGGAGAGTCCTTTGTGATAGAGGCCAGTCAGCTTTTATGGACTTCAATGTTATTTGCTTCAGTACACTTTAAAATGCAGGGTCAGCTCACTGAGCTACATCATGCTATAATAACACATTTTTATAGGAGCAGCTTGTCAGAACAGCCACAACATGCAATACATAAAGCCAATAAACACACCGTGTCTACGGAGTCGATCCTAGTAACCAGATAGAGCCATAAAATTGACAGCAGCCATCAAAAAGCTCCCTTTCTGACTTTGTGGGGTGAATTTACAGTTGCTTAAAACGGAGGCACAGTCACGGAGCCTCAGCTCAAAGCATTGCCTGAGCAGCAAGCTGCATGGTGTGGGAGTATACAGGCCTGGTGAATGAATGCAAGATGGGCCGCTAGGTCTTTCCAAGGTGTGAGACCCTGGGGCCTTTGGTAAAATTCAATCTGCACCAGAGCTTTTTCTACTAAATGTTTGGGCTTTTCCAAATCCTACACGAAATACTATGGAAGATTGTGGGGTTATGAAGTGGTGAAAGATCCTCAATTTCCCCATCTGAAGCTTAAATTCCCCAGGAGAGAAAAGGCTGACATATAACAGAACAGACATGGGTTGGTGTTGTCTAAGATTGTAGTCTGAGAGTGGGAACCATCTCTACTTCATGATGGAAGAAGTAGAAGGAATATGATTCTTAAGGTCAAGAAAGAATTTTCTAGGGAATCAATTATTTGAGAATCCAGGGCTAACCTAAGTACAACAGAATGCTAAAACCCAGGATTATGGCACAGAAATCCTTTTAATTTTTTAAAAAATACTTTTATTTATTTGCAAGCAGAGAGAGAAGAGGGGAGAGAAAAGAGAGAGAGAGAAGAGAGAGAGAGAGAGAGAGAGAGAGAGAGAGAGAGAGAGAGAGAGAGAATGGGTGCACCAGGGCTCTAGCCACTGCAAACAAACTCCAGATGCATGTGCCACTTTGTGCATCTGGCTTTACATGAATACTGGGGAATCAAGCTCAGGTTGTTAGGTTTTGAAGACAAGCGCCTTAACCACTGAGAAATCTCTCCAGTCCCCTTTTAATTTTTTTAAAATATTTTTTTATTTATTTGCAAGTAGAGTGAGACAGACAGAGAGAAAGAAAGACAGGGCCTCTGGCCATTGCACATGAACTCCAGATGCATAGACACATGGCGCATCCCCATTAGACGTGGGTACTGGGGAATCAAACCCAGGTTGTTTGGCTCAGCAGACAAGGGCCTTAACCACTGTGCAACCCCCCAGTGCCAGAAATCCTTTGAAAAGACTGCCCTCAGGACTTCGGGTAGAAACATGTGGGAGGCTTAGGAAACACTGGGGATGTTGACTGAAGCTAAAGGTGGGTGGGAATGCACCTAGGGACAGGATTGGGCACTGATAAGACTGCAGGGATCAGAGGCCAAGCAAAGCACCAGCAATTATTCAAACCTTACTATAAAACTGTGTCCCAGGCCCATTCTAGGATACTACTGGGCAAAGAGACCCTGTCCTACAGAAAGAGACATAATGAGATAAAAAACACATGAGGAAGATGATACTATACACTGATGGACACAAAAGGGCAATAAATGTGAGAGAGCTGTCACGAGCTGGAGCATTATAGGGTTTGGAGTAGCTGCACAGGGAAGCCCTTCTAAAGAGGAACCAGTACCCGAGAAATCTCAGGGGTGTGGAGAAAACAGCCATTTGGCGACTGATTGTAGAATGTTCTAAGAGAAAGAAAGAATAAGTTCAAAGAGCTGACGTCACTCAGCAGGAAAGAGGCTCGCTCGCTGCTTTTGCCTTGCCTAGGTGGCATTTCCCAAGGGTGAGACGAGAAAGAGGTCAGTGCCCATGTTGCCACTCTTATGAAGTGCCATTATGAGGGTCTGAACCTAAGAGCTAACAATTCTGATTGGATCTTAGCATCAGTCAATTGTTCTGCGATAATCAATCCAAATTTCATAACTAACTCTTCAGTTACCATTTCTAACCTGAATTGGTTAAGGAATAGAATTGAAGTTTTACAATTGTTATTCCTTAGTTCTAAGATTCCTCATAGATAATAATCCTCAGATGTTCAAGTCCTTTATGTGAAAACAATACAGAATTCGCATATAACCAAACATTCCCATTGGCTTTAAGTTAGCTTTAGATTACTAATACTTAACACAATGTCATCACCATATAAATAGTTGCTCTACTGTGTTGTTTAGGGAATAATGACATGGTAAAGTCTACACATATTCAATACCCATGCAATCTGTTTCAAGCAACCATTGGCTGAGTGTCCAGAAGAGAGGGACTCTAGACACAGAAGCCGAGTGTCTGAGTTTCAACTAACAATCCAGACCAGAAAATTCAAGCCGGCCTCAGGGAGACTATGGGCCTTGGGAAGTCCTAAATTGTGACAACTGCCAACTGTCTAGTGTCTCTGCATTCAATGGCTTTATCCTATCTGTCATTGTTGTTGCAACATCTACAGACCCTGCTAGACTCCACAGAGACCACTTTTCACTAAGCCGGCCTTATTATATTAGCCACAGATAGTGTCCAGGGACAGTGTCTTCCACTAGGTTCCACTGTGAAGGTGCTCTTGAATCTTCTCCAAGGGGAATAGGCTTTGGAAGACCAGCCTGGGAATCAAACCACCACTATTCACTTTCCCATTCCTGTGGGAGAGCGGTCCAAGGACCAGACACTCAGATGAGAAGGCATTTTGGATCACAGCCCACATGTAAATTGAATCTGCAACCTAAGAACCAGGGCACCAGCTAGGAGAAGCAAGCCTTCTGGCTAGGAGACAAGAGAGTCAAATGAATTCTAAGCTTTGAGATGAAGAGGGATCTTTTTCTTTTTGTTCTCTTTGCATTCTGGGGTATTGTAGAAACATAAGAAATAAAGAGATTAATGGAATCTTTTTGAGAGTAGGATTCACTTCTTAGTCTTTTGAAGTTATTACACACATATATATGTAATATATATACTATATACTATATATATATATATATATATATATATATATATATATATATTCTTTTTCATTTAAACTAAGCTTCGTGACTTTGTCTTGGACTAAGTTTCCCAAAGGGCTCCATTGCTGTGAACTCAGTCTCACGCCAAATGTCAGAGCTTGGGAAAGTTGGGGTGATGGTGTTGGCCCCAAAATGGTCAACTTGGGGACCTGTTGATCTCCTTTCAGGGACAAGGTGGGTCTGCTACTAGAGATTCAGGTAAGTAGAGGGCCAATGACTAGACTCAGGTGAGGGGGACATGGGGAGAACGTCACTTTCCACGTGAAGAAGTGGCCTGTGTTTCACAACAGCATCCAGCTATATAGGTTCAGAGAAGCATTGTGATCCCAGCCCAGCACCAGGAGCCAATCAGCTGGCCACCAGCAGACGACATGAGGCTGTTGTCTAAACTCATTCATCTGCCTTCTCGGGAATCTTCAGCACTAAAGGTGTTGGTATTTCCATCTGAGAATAAATCTCATTGCCAAAATGAACAGCACGACCACCAAGAATAAAGATGCAACTAGGAAGCAAATGCCCACCGCTGTAATCCCACAGGAGATCTTGACGTCAGAGAGCTTAACCCCCCTCAGGGATGGGGGGCTCGCACACAGCGTCTCCTCCACATCCTCAAGTTTTTGCATGTTGCCTTTGAACCATGTTAAAAAATAAGCATTCGAACAAGTACAGTCTAGGGGATTCTGACTTAAGTTGATGACGCTCTGCTGAGACAAGACGCGGAGGAGACCGGATGGAATGAGAGAGATGCTGTTAGCAGCTAAATTGACGTGGACCCCCTTAAGATGGCCGAGAGCCTCAAGGCTATGCGATGTCAGGCTGTTGTGGCTCAGGTCTATATGGTTCATGTTCCCAAGACTGTGGAAAGCTTGCTGATCTATGGAGGAGAGACCACAGGAGGATAAAATCAGAGTCTCCAAGGTGCCCACTGTCTGAAGTGGGTTGGTTTTTGGGATATTCCCATCTGGAAAGCGATTTCCCTGTAAATTCAGATGCCTGAGCTTGGGCAAGCCTGCTAGCAACTGCTGATTGCTGAAGTCAAGGAGACAGTGGGAGAGATTCAGGACCTGCAGGAGATGGAGGTTTTGGAAAGGGCTTTCTGAAATACGAACATGTAAGTGGGTGAACGCCAGATCCAGAAGTTGGAGGCCAGGGCATGCTTGGAAAGCATCTCTGTGGAGGCCCAGGGGTTCATTGTAGCTCAGGTTCAGGCCTTGCAAATGGGACAGGTTTTTGAGTTGTAAATTGCAGCAATTCTCCTCCTCGATGCTGTTATGACTTAAATCAAGTTGCAGAAGACTTTCTAGTTTTTCCAAGCATCCGACACCGAGGTGAAGTCTCTTCACGTTGCCTTTGATGGAAAGGTGTGTGAGGGAGGGGAAGTTAGCAGCATTGACTCCACACAAGTCTTCAAACTTATTGGCACTGAGAACTAATTTCTTGAGCGAGTTCATGGTCTCAGTCCTAGCAGGTAACTCTGTCAGGTGAGTGGCTGTCAGATCCAGTTCCTGAAGGCCCGAGAAGCACTGGAACATGTTAGAGGAGAGGTTTGAGAAACGGTGCCTCTGCAGGTTGAGGCTCTCCACAGACATTTCACAAAGCCCTTCAAACATGGCTGGACTAAGGTCTTGATCATTAGTGTCCACAAAGGTCCCCAACCAGAGAGATCGAACCGTTGAGTTCTGCAGACCCTTGAATAGAACAGACAAGTCCAGAGTTCCTCCAAAGCACAAACTTTGGAAGTCTGTTGACTTGAAGGCCCCCGGCTCAATCCCTCGAATGTCATTACCGTTGAAGTTCAGGCTTAGGTTAGTGGCCTGCTGTAGAGAGCTTATCTCTTCTCTGGACAGGTAGTGTATCGCGTTATTCTGAAAATCCAGGACTTTCAGCTTCTCTGTTGGGAAGCCTTTGGGGAGTTTAATGGAGGAAATATGGTTACTTCCAAGATATAAACTTTCCAGGTTTTCCAGATTGTGAACTGGGAGAAACTCAAGATTGGAGATTCCTGTTTGGATAAGGTACAGCTGCTTCAGTGACTTGGGCCCAGTCAAGGCTCTTTCTGTCAGAAATATCAGGGGATTTGCAGTTAATACAAGTGTGCTCAGTTGATGCTGGCTTTGGAAAGTGTCTTCACGTATCCAGTTAATCTGGCACCTTGAAAAGATAATAGTACTTTATTTTTAAAAAGAAAGAGAAATACACCTCTACAGTGACACAAATTGACAAATCCATCTTTTCCATATAGAAAAATCCTATGCATTATTGAAAACCAAAAACAGAAAAGGTGTCTTCCATATCCACATATCCACAAAAGGCCATGTAAATGAATGAATAGCCTCAATTCAAAACACTCTGATTGGGTTGGAGAGATGGCTCAGCAGTAAGGGTGCTTGCTTGCAAAGCCTGGTGGTTCAGGTTGGATTCCCTAGATCACAAAGCTAGATGCACAAAGTGGCCCATGCATCTGGAGTTCATTTGTATTGGTAGGGTGCCCTGATGTACCATTCCCTCTCTCATGGTCTCTCTCTCTCTCTCTCTCTCTCTCTCTCTCTCTCTCTCTCTCTCTTTCTCTCTCTCTCTCTCTCTCTCATTTTCAATCTCTCCCTCTTTCATTCTCAATCTCTCTCTGTCTCTCTGCTTGCAAATAAATAAACTATTTTAATATAACAATTTACACCAGCTATCTTTTTGTTGTTGTTTATTTGTTCTGTTTGCTTTGGATGCTATAAAGAAACATTATTGGCTTCATTTGCAAAGTCAAACTATGATGGACTACTTTAATTGCATAAAATATACCATATCATTGCGTGAACTTTTCCTGGGGAAATGTGAAGAGACATTTATTCACCCCAGTAATGATGACATTACTGTAATGATGACAGACCAAAGAAACTATTCCACTGAGATGTATCTTGGAGAACCAATGAATTTAACTCGGGCTGCTTACAGGAGCTAGACCACATAAGAAAAGCCTCCCCCACCCCCAGCACTGATGGTTAAGGACCACTTATCTATCCCTAGGAAGGGGTGTGGCTTCACATGTCTAGTGTAATGCCTCATGAGTGCTCTCTCCCCTCCATGAGCCAATGTTACTGGGCCTAGTCTTGTCTTGTGAGGGTCTTCTTTGAGTGATCTTGAGACAGCAGTGGCAATATTATGCCTGAAGGACAGGATTCTACAACACATTTATAATACATAATTGACAATATATGATTGTCATATATTAATATGACTCTGTGCCATCTTAGGCACCATTCAACCTTTATTGAACTTTTTTTTGTGGGTGGGTGCTAGAGACTTAACCAGGACCTAAGTGTACATTCTCCCATTGAACTACACTCTTTTCTCTCTTCCCCTTTCTCTCTCTCTTTAATATTGTTTTTGATATATCGTGTATGTAGCCCAGGCTGTCCTTGAACTCAGAATATATCTGAGGATAACCTTGACCACCTGATCTTCTTGCCTCCATGTCCTGAGTGCTAGGGTACCGGTGTGTACGGCCACATTCAGCAGAGCTACCCTCTGGGCTCTCCTTTCTTCATCTATCAAATAATGATGGTTTTGAAGAACTCTTGTTTGGCAAATGACATGTGAAACCCCCTATTTAACTACAGAACGGTAGAGGTTCAGAGAACATCATCCTTGTATTGCATCTAGAAACAGCAAGGGCTGGGAGAGATCATGCTTCAGAAGCATGAGAACCTGAGTTCAATCCCCAGGACCTGTGCAAAAATCCAGGCATAGCCACTCATGGCTTTTAACCCCGGTGCTGAAGGGGCAGAGACAGAGGCTTGCTGGGGCTCCCCAAAAGTCTTTGAGCTCCAGGTTCTGTGACAGATCAGATCTTGTGTCAAAGAACTAAGGTAGAGGAATAGTAAAGGAGGTTGTCATGTGTCCTCCTCAGGCCTCGACACACATAAATTAATTGAAATGTGTATATGTATGTTTTACCTGTAATTTTTCTTAAATGTCATCAATGAATAACAGCCTACTTTGCTGTTAATGTAAAATGTAGCATAACACTGCATCTAATTTAATACAAGATTTATTTTTGTTTTTGTATTTTATGCTTAGACCTGCCTACACAGCACCACTGATGTAACTTGTTTGGGAATAGTGTTTTCCTTTTCATTATTGTCATTCATTTAAAATACATTTTACCTGCACAGATATATTTCATAGGAAAGCATCAGTGATCACTCAGGAGAAACAGCCCCCAAACAGATCCTGGGAACAATTTGGACACGTGTTGTGATTTTACTTAAGCAAATATCAAGCGTGTGAAAGTACCTACCTGGTTAAATCTAAAAAGGTGAGGTTTATGAGTCTGCTGAAGGTTGTATTCTGAATGGTAGGCAGGAAATTAAAGCTGAATTCCAAAATCTCTGTGGAGTTGGGGAGAGTAGCAGGAATTTCACTGAGACCTAAGTGTCCACAGTTGTATGTCTTGTTGGCTTCTTTCTGGTATAGGAAAATAACCTGTAAATTAGTACTGTACTTAGCCACCTGACTATCCAGCAAAATTTGAGCCGCAATTTCACTTAAAAGTCTTCACCAAATATGAAACACTTCAGAAGCACAAACTGACTTCTGTGAAATGTGATTCATTATAGTTTTTATAAATGCCATAAATAATAATCATGAAGACTATCCCTTGATAAGAATGACTCAAATCCCTGGATAAAAATGACTCAAATAAAGCAGTTAGGAAAAAAAAACATTCTGAGACTATCAGGAACTTTGAATAAAGATAGGGTATGATGATGTGAATAAATTGTATATGTTGGATGACTTGGAAAAAAAATCATATGAAGTGAGGTCACACAGGCTCAGAAAGACAAAGGCCATATGTTCTCTCCTATGCGGGTCCTCACATGGAGTAGTTTGATCTGTTTATAAATTGTAGGAAGCATTAGTAGTACTTGCAAGAAAGCTAGAAAGAAGCTAGGTGGGAGGGGAAGCAGGGATGGATGAGAAGAGCGAGTACCTGATGGAGAGAAAGAATAGAGGGGTGAAGGGTCAGTGGAGAGCTGGGGAGCTGGGGTAAGGGAGGGTGGGAGGGGAGAGATACACTGAAGTGATGATGGCATAAATCAGTACCATCGAAGCCTTTCTCTTGGTTAGTGAATTAAAAGATATAACTCAATATGGGAGAGAGGAAAATCATTTGGGCAGAAGCTCATGTCTTGTTGGCTTCTTTCTGGTATAGGAAAAAACAAACCAGAAATTAGTACTGTATTTAGCCACCTGACTATTCAGCAAACTTTCTACCCCGACCCCTCTAGGGGTAGAGAAAGCTTTGTTCTAAAACCATAGGCTTTTGCTGATAAATCCCAGTTCCAGAATTGGGTTATCCCTCACAGTGAGCTGATGGTTAAAGAGGCCCATGAGGTCACCAAAACATTGCAGGTCACTGCCAAAGCACTTGGTTACCCACCAGTTCTAAATAGTATGACCCTACTGCTGAAGATACCACAGATCAGAGAGCATGCTGGAACTGAGATGGAAGCCAGCTCCCTGTTTGCTGCTCTCTTAAGTGCTGGAAAGTGTTTTTTTCAGCTCCTTGGGGATAATGATGGAAACCAGTACAAACAAGCAGTGGATCCTGCAAGCTGCAAAATAATCAGCCAGGCAAGATGCACTCACCTGTGCAATAGTGGTGCACAGGTTATGGGGGTAATCAACTGCTCCCTGATTGGATATGAGGTCCACTCAGTGGGAAGTAATTCATACCCAGGAATCAGAACCAAGAGACAAGCCTACTGCTTGGAAAGTCATAGACCCTAGAGGGAAGATCCCACTGTTCTTTGGCTAAGAGGAGAGTTTATGTACATCCAGAACTCTAAATGTCTAGGCTTATCATCTTTGATTCTTACTGCTCTCACTCTTGGTTAGATCATCTGCTTTTTATAGATGGAAATGAATACCAGAAAGAACCAAGACCCATCCATATGACAGAAAAAGAAAGCCAACTACTAGTACAAGATGAGATGAGTTAACTCTATCACATCTGCCACGACCCAGGTAGTGGTGGATTAAATACATGTGCTGCTCTCACTGCTGCCACAAGACTCTCCTTGTTGTAATTTCCTTCTCATTGCTGGGACAAAGCACCCAACCACACAAGCTGATGGGAGGAAAGTTGTTTATTTTGACTTACAGGCTTGAAAGGAAGTTCCATGATGGCAGGGGAAAGATGGTTGACCCGAGCTGGACATCACCTTCTTGCCTCAGCAGGTGGCACAGAGTAAGCCAAACTCTAGCAGAAGGGAGCTGAGTGTAACACTCCTAACCCCATCCCTAACAACACACCTCCTCCAGCAAGACTCCACCTCTCAAGGCACCTTCTAGATACCATCATCTGGAAACTAAGCATTCAAAACACACCACGCATTTCAGTACTGTGGATGACTGGGGTGGGGGGGTTGTCAATCACCAAGCTCTCCATCAATACAGGATTACTTGAACAAAACATGGCAGGTTCACAAAGGAAAGTCTCCAGGAATATTCTTGCCAAAAATAAATGAGTAAATCAACAATAAATAAATAGGTCCAACTTTATACCGCAAGTGACGTGGGTGATTAACTTAAAGTAACACTACAAGGTCATGGTCAGCCGTAGGTAGAAAGTGTGACGTTTCATTAAAAAAAGTGACTTTGTTTTTAGAGAAAGGGGAAGGGAGAGGAAGGGACTGGAGAAAGAGGAAAAGACAGGAAAGCAAGATAATGAAGAGCAGAAGAAAGGGCAGGATAGTGGAGGAGAGGAGAGGGCATTAGGGAAAGGTGGGGAGAAGAGAGGAGAGGACCCTAGGCAACTAGTACTCAGCTGACCTCAGGCCCTAGGTGAACTACTGTAACCTGGCCCCATCCTTCCCTATCCACACATAGGGTCTCTAGAAGCCCCCGAGCCCCGCCCCCCACCTCAAGATCAGCAGCCTTGGCACCTAGTTTCAAGCAGACTTGCTCAAGACAGAAGACAGAAGACATCCTTCTTTGAGCTGAAGTGTGCCATTTTGAGTCACTTTTTGCTCCCCTCCACTTCCTGCTTAGAGGTGCAGTTTTCATAGCCACAGCGAGCAGGCTCGTCTACAGGAAATCTCCGGTTTCCTTCTATGTTCTGGCGATATTAAAACTGTCACTGATGAAAATGCCATACTTATTTTTCCTTGTAATTTATTCTTCACTTTTATAGACCCGAAGGCCTCCAGGCACTGTCACAAATCCACATAATGTCCTTGAAAAAATGAACACTTTGCATTTAAAACTTAGATTTAGCTGACTGGTGGGAAAAAGCACGTTACCAGACTGTCTTTGGTGCCCACGAACGTGGTGGCCCACCCAGGAAGAACTTCCCCAGACAGCCACTGTGCCACAGTTGCTGAGATGTCCAATAGCTTGGAGGAGATATTTTTCTTTTCTGGGCTCCATTGGTATCACTGATTTTACATAAATTTGGAGAAAGGGGGATTTGGCCAATCTGTCTTGCTTTATTCTGACCCAATAGCAAAAGGCTTGAGCCTGACAATCCCTTCCTTCTCCTGAATATGTAAGTGCTTATGACACCAGAAGTATTCCATGGCTTGGTCTCTCCAGAGTGCTTTACTAGGTACCTTCCTGTCCTAATGGGATTCAGAAAATTGACACTCCAGCATGACTCTGCTGAGTGGGAACAGAGGACAAGAGAGGAAGGCTGGGAGGTGAAGTAGAACCTAGGGGAAAAAAAGACACCCAGTAGTTGACACTGTCAAGAAAAATCACGAAGCCTAACAAAGCCTGTCCCACAACATAGAACAATCTCTAGTCAGTAGGAGATGGCAGTGAGCCCTCTGCCCTTGACTTTTAGGAGAAAGAGAAGATGCCAACTCAAAAAGCAGTTAGAACCTCAAACTCAGTAAATTCTTGGTTCCATACACTCACGTGACCTCTAAATGTTTTACAATCACAGAGGTATAAGAAAACATGCTAGGCAGGTGTGGTGGCTGAGGCCTGTACTCCCATCACTGGAGAAGCTGAGGTAGGAGGATAGCCATGGAGCCAGGGCCAGCCTGGGCTACAGAGTGAGTTTCAGGTGAGTTTCAGTCTGGGCTAGAGTGATACCAGAAAATGAGTATGATTATAGGAATACCAAAGTAATACATGCTGTAGCAACATCTCACAAACCTTACTTGATTATATTTCTCAAGGCCTGAAGTATGAGCATGCACACAGACAGACAGACAGATAGACACACACACACACACACACACACACACACACACACAAATTCTTTTTTAAATAGTAGTAAGTTATAGATATCATGATGCTTCACCCCTAAATACTTCAGTTATAATTGCTTACGAACAAAGATCTATACAGTCACAGTGCCATGACCAAAATCAGAATATCAAACCTGGATTCAATGTTGTCATCCAACAGCCAATAATTATTCCAATTGTCCAAACATTGTGCTTTTAGTGATTGTCGTGGGGTTTTTTCCCAATGCAGAACCACATATTGCATTTAGTTATCAAATTTCCTTAGACTTCTCTATTCTGAGACCGTTCTTCAGCTTTCCCCAACATGGATCTTTTCTGAAGACTCTGCCAGAACGGCTCTCATTGTGGGGCTGCAAGTTTTCTCATAGTGGATTCAGGTAGAAGCTGCAGCCCTTGTCAAGACTAAGATCAGAGCTTTTGCAGCGCCCTGGTAACATAGCTCAGGGCTTTGAAAGAGCAGGAGAATGAGAAGGCCGATGCTACACACAGCTGAACCATTACCAGCAGCACCACAAGCTTTGGGTATAGCTGCCCACCATGCTACAGTCCCCTCTACCCCCAGCCCCGCGATCACTTTTTCTGGAGCTTGGTAGATGGTCGGTTTCCAAAGTCCCTTTACGTTCCTCTGCTTTGGCTGGTGGCAATGACAACAGAAATGTGAATTCTTACATCAGCAGAGCTGTGACAAAGCCATGTGCTACTTATGGCAACTGCACACCCCTGCTCCAAGTCATGAGACCTTGGCTTGGGACCCAGAGTGCACAGGGAACTAAGTGCCAGCCACTCTGTCATCAGCTTGGTCTCAGAGCTGTGCCTTTTCCACAGAACAGGGCTCCTGAGTGCTGTCTGTATTCTCAGTGCCTTTTCCCTCCAGGTTTCATTTGCATTTTTTCAATCAAGACTGTATTTTGCTCCATCCTGCTGTATCTCTAACTCCCCCTCCGTACATCTCATTTCACTATTTTCTCTCCTTGCAAGTGTTGAAACGCGCATGTAGGAGGGGGTCTGGGATACTGGCTCATCTCTCCCTGTTTAATCACACCTCCCTCCACGAGATTACAGTTTAACTGGTAAGCTGACTCCTAGAGGAAAGGTTGATCTCTAAAACAAAACAAAATAAAGCAAATACTCCCAAGAAGTCCCTTCCCTAAAACTTAGCTGTTCAGATGGCTTCTCCAGTCAAAGGATGTTTCAATTATAGGCTCTTCTTCTTGTTCGTCTGTAGGGTCATCCTACTGGGGTTCAAGTCCCTGCTCTCACTTTCCCCCAGCTGTCCATTGGAGATAATGAGCTCACCCTACTGTAGGCCTAGTGAGGTGATGTGCATTGGTACCACACTGGGGAAGCCGGCGCTTTATGGGATCATCACAGTACATCATTATCTTAAGCTAATGGGGAGCTTTTGTGTCCATGAACTTGGAGTTTCCTCCAAAGGGAGCTCTGCTAAACAGCCCTCATCCCTGCCTGGGGACTAAAGGAATTTCTTTTTTAAAAATATTTTATTTATTCATTTTCAAGCAGAGAGAGAGAGAGAGAGAGAGAGAGAGCGCACCAGGGCCACCACTTTGTGGGTCTGGCTTATGTGGGTCCTGGGGAATTGAACCGGGCCTTAGGCACTGGAGGCAAGTGCCTTAACCACTGAGCAATCTCACCAGCCCAGAAATTTCTTTCATCATGATTTATCAGGGGATCATATTTGAAATTGGGAGGCAAGTAATCTTAAAGAGCTATTCCAGAGTGGATCAAGATATTGAAATGTCCACAATCCCAGTCACAGAACACTGGACTCCACCTACCACCAGCCTCTGAAGGTGTGGTCATGGCTGGAACACTCACCACACACATAGACTGTGGAGCAGGTGGTAATGGAAGAATGTCTGGGGAGTGTTTACTATAATATTATTAAAACTTGTAGGGAAGTTGAATATCATTTCATTTTTTAAATCTTGACTCTCACTTGAAATTACACTTAAATATTTATGCACATATGTTCCTGATAGATTGTAAATCTTCAGGTGAAATTTAGAAATGGAATAAATATAACACAATAAGTCTTCCACAATAAAACACATTCCATGAGTTAGTATCATAACCTTGAGGTTGATAAAGATTTTTTTAAACAGGGCAGAAACTCTCTGAAAGTAACCAAACAAGTGTTAAATTGAGCTTCGCTAATCTAAAGATCTCATGGTCAGCAAAATATGCCTTTAGGTGAGTGGAAAGATTCAGTCACACAATAGGAGAACATATTAGCAATTGGATAAGTGATATGTATCCATAATACATAAAGAACCCCAACAAATCAGTACAACCCAAGAGAAAATGGCTAAGGCACTTCTCAGGCACAGAAAGGGTTGTGTAGGGCTGGGGGTGAATCCCAGCAGCAGAGTACTGGTTTAGAATATGTGAGGTCCTGGGTTTGACACCCACCACTGCAAAAAAAAGGGTATATGCAAATAAATAATTGTCAAAATACACTAACTTAATGATTTATCAGGAAAATAAAATTAAACCACTCAGAAATACTACAATCCCACCATAAAAATGGGAGCATTTAGCAAAACATTGTAGCAGATGTTAACGAGGCTGTTGAGCAATCAGAACTCACATATGTCACATTGAGTATAAATTAGTAGTAATAATTTTTTTTAAAACTGGCAATATCTACTATAGTATCCTATAGAAATATATCCACTCTTTGTGTATGGCTAACATAAACTTGCACATTTGTTTCCTAAAGATACAGACAAGAATGCTTATCATTTATAATAGCCAAAAATTATAAGCAACCCAAATTTCTATTAATAGTACATAACTAAATGGCGCCATACTGATGCAACAGAGAGTCACTCAGCAGTGAGAATAAACAAATGACCTCTGTACGTATCATCAATAAATGTCACAAATTTGTCAAGCAAAAGAAATTGGACACAACACTATCTGGCCTCATGTATAAAAAGTCCAGAAACAACCAAAAACAATCATGGTGACCGAAGTTAGATGACCAGATGCCTTTGGGGGAACGGTGGGGGTGGAGGAGGTGTGATGAAGGTTTCTGAAGTGTACTGTGTCCTGGTCTGTCCCCCAGATGTATAGATATGTTTACTTGTAGAAAACACAATTAACTGCACACACAGGGGGCTTCACGAGCTTTTTATATGTATGTTCTGCTTCAACACGTTAACTAAGCTCAAAACACAGGAAAACCAAACGTAAACTTTATTTTTAGAAACAGATTGATAAGCTCACAGTGGACAGTCACAGGACCACACAGACGGTACATGCTAATCATATTTGGAGTGGAGGGGAAGAAAGAAAGAGGAAAAGAAAGCAAAAAAAAAAAAAAAAAAAGGGTGGGGTGTAGATTGGGTGATTTGAACAAGGAAAATGACCAGACCCTAAAGATCAGAAACACAAGTTTCTTCTCCTAACCAATCCTATTTTTATCGTACTTGTCCACAACCAAGGCACCTTCATGGAAGATGCTATCATTCCTTGTGTTCATGCAGAAAGGGCTCAATAAACAGCCTTAGAATTCTGCTGCTGAGAACAATGTGGGAAAGTGGGAAAGATATATATATATATATATATATATATATATATATATATATTCAATAATAATAATATAATATATACACATATATTATTTATTATATTATATATATTAATAATATAATATATATATTCAATGTTAATAGAATGGGTTACAAAGTCATTTAAAATCAGAGTCTGGTCAGAGGGCAGCTATGGGGAAGCTGTTACTATGGATTATTTTGGTATTTCCTGTAATATCCAAAAGGAACATTTTCAGTGTAGCATAGGGCCAGGCTTGGAGATTCTAGGACCCTGAATCAGTCCTGTGACCAGAATGTTGTAGCACTGAAGGCTCAATACAAGGCAGCCAAAGGATAAGGGTGCCCTGCCTGGTCCCCCTCTCTTTGCCCAAGCAGAAGCCATGTACAAAATTAGTGCCTCCATGTGTGGCTACACGGGTCCAATGGTTCCATTACTGCAAATCTCTGAGCAGCATGGGCCCTGCGAGGGGCTCCTTCCTGGAGGCACCCACATACACAGGGATTTGAAGGCTGGACTGTGAGCGTTTCAAGGCCCTGTTCTCATGGAGCTAGAATTGAATGGAAGGATTGTCACAGCTGAGCTGATGCCAGCAAGTGCATGCACCCTGGTCACAGAGGAGGCCATGTCCCCTTTTCCCACGGATATGAATTAGGAACAAGGTAACATTTTCCTGATAGGTAGTTAACTAAGGACTGGTTCACAGAACCACGGGTACCACCTGCCTGCCCTGACTAGAGCCTCAACATAATCCAAACTCATCCAAGTTGGCCTCAAACAACAACCTCCTAACCCTTCCTCAGCAACAATAACTTCCTGTTTCAGACTATGTAGAAGGGGTCTTCCTAAGTTAACCCTACTTTTGGGCCCACTAGCTCATCAGGTCCCTCCCTACACACCTGAGCCTGGTAATAAGCCTCAATAATTGGATGCCTGGTTCATATAAATGGACCTGAAACCTATGTGTTAGCCCCTTCTCTCCATCCCCTCCTCCCTTCCCCAGGGGCTTCTTCCCTGGCAAGAGACTTTTCCCTATGAGAGGGAAGCTGGTTCCTGCCCTCCTTCCCAGCCAGGCTAGGAAGGGGAGGACATCTTTTGCCTTGAAAGCATCCCTCTGTGCTTTTCCTCCTGTCTTCACTCTGCCTAAAATAATCCTCATAATTTACCCCTTTCAGAGTCCATGTCTTCAATTCTTGACTTACTTGGACTGGAGAGCTGCTGGTATAGGGGCTCTAGGCCCACTCCGAGCTCTCTCTCTTTCCCACACCACTATTTCCCTTATCATCCCATTCACCTGTTGTGTGAAATTGACTTTCCAACTTGAATGAAGCAAAGGTTTATATCCCTCTAACTTTGAATGCTGAAGTCCTAACATCCAAGACCTCAGAATGTGTCTGTGTTTGGAGACACAGACTTTCAAAAGATCATTAAGGCACAGTGAGGTAATCCAGGTGAGTCTAATCCAAAATGAGTAATGTCCTTGTAGTAAGAGGAAATTATGGCACAGCTACACATGTGAAGACACAGAGAGAAAGCAACCACCTATAAGCCGTGATGAGAGACCTCAGAAGAAACCCAGCACCTTGCTCTTGGACTTCCCACCTCCAGAATTCTGGGACAATAAATTTCTGTTGCATGAACCCCCTGCCTCCAGTCTGACACTTGGTTCTTAGCCAACTAATATATTATGCCAGCTTTAAGTTCACCTGGGCTAACTTTACTCCTCTTGGGATGAGATCATCCCGATTCCATCAAATACCAGACTAACTTGCTCTTGTTAGCTTCTTTTCCAAACCTTATTCCAGTTCAGGCTTTGATTTGTGTGCTTGTCTGGCAGGTCTTTGCTCTGGGCTCTGGATCCTTCTCCTGACTTCCTCCCAGCTCCTGCCACAGGGTCATTCTTTACCTTGCTGCCACTAACTTACTATTCTTTCAATCCTGACCATGGAAAGCAGGTTACCAAACCATGAAGGCCAACCATCTTCCTTCCTATCTGTGGCCTTTGTCCAGAAAAACCATGTGGTTTCAGACACTTGCCAGGGTCAGTGATAATGGAAGAAAGGTTGGAGAAAAATATAAAATGGCAGGAGACTGAGGCCCTCCTTTCTCTCTCCACCCCTCCAAGAAATTCTCAGAGCTTGATAAATTCTGTTATAGTCTAAAACAGAAGGTATGAGTCGGCTCCATTCTGGGATTTTTCTCCTGGGCATCAGTCCAACAGATGGAGGGGTGTCCGATTGAAGGAGAAAGCCAGACTTGCCTGGAATCATTGTTTAAATTCTCCAAAACCTGGCATGGACTGATCTTTACTGATCTTTACCCCGAGTGCCAGAAAGCCAAAGGATTATTTGGGGGTCGTGGCCATTTGCTGGGATATATATAGTCAGCTCCCCCAGGTGAGGAAACAGGTTTTGGGGAGATCTGATCTTTGGAATGAGACCCTGTTGATATGTTTCATTGCTCCTTCTAAGACAGCAGACTTTGAAATGCCAAGGCTCACATGAGTCCGCGTGTTAACTCTCAACATTTTCAGCGCCGGCTGGTTAGAGACAAACAGCTTGGACTCACCTCAATGCACATCTGATCTGAGGAGGTGATGGCTTCATGGGCGACTGCACACAGCACTGCCAAAAAGAAGCAGCTGGAACCAGGAGCCATCCCAAGTGCGGAGCAAGCCCGGCTGGGCGAGCTTACCTGGTGCCTGGAGCTGAGCGGTGGAATCAGGTTGTAATAGTCTTGGTGATCTGACAGTCAGAGAGGTGCTCAGAAGGGTGAGCTTGGAACAGAAATACCCAGGGACTGTTCAGCTCTGTCTGTGTTGCAAAAAAAAAAAAAAAAAAAGGAAGTTCCTTTTGCATACCAATCATTTTGGCCAAAAATAACTGAGGACCCTGTCCCAGGATGGCTCAGTGTGCATTTCCTGGCACACAAGCTTCGCCCCTTCCACCACTGTCTAGTCTGTCCCCATGGGAGAGCCCATGGACCTTGGAGGCTGCACTGTTCAAGTCTGCTTTGCTAGGTGTCCTGGGGAGAGACTAGCAAGTGCTGGGCAGAGCTCTGTGCTGGGGCACTTGGGGGAGGGCTGCAGAGCTGGGAACTGAGCAGGAGGCTTTGCAGGTCCAGGGCCTGTTCCCAGAGCCTCAGCTGTCGCTGGGACCCCTGCTGATCTTCTCTGGAAGGAGATCACTTTGTCTCTCACCTGGTGATTCAGCTCACATGGAAGGAAGCTTTCTTGTTCCCTCCCAACTGGCCCAGGCTAAGCAAAGCAGCTGAGAACAAAACAGATTTGGGGAAATTGTTCAGTGGTTAGAGCTGCTTGCTGGAAAAGCCTGTCGTCCTGGGTTCAATTCTCAGCTCATCCACATAAACCGGGTATAAAAAGTGGCACAAGTGTCTGGTGTTCATTTGTAGGGGCAAGAGGCCCTGGCTCACTCACCCCCCCCCCAAACACATAAACACCAACAAAAGGCAGCCTGGGCTCTAGTTCTCCTTAGAAATACCTTTGAAACAGGATTGTAATTCCACTCTAAATAGTGCAACATGGGGCAGGGATTAACGCGAGTCACAGTTGTGGTATTTGGCCAATAAAATTCCTACCTTGTATTTTTGCCAATCCCGACACATAAGAGATAATTGACACATAAGAGACAATTGATGTCACTGCATCCGTTTCACTTCCTAGAGCTCAGCTTTCAGCTTCAGAGCCAGACTTTAGATACTACAGTTATTACACTGTATCACTCCCACCAAAAAGTAACTACAGTAGTTACTGTTACTATGTAACAGATAGAGGGTCACGTTTTAGTTCTGTTTTGGCTACATTTCTCTATCCTAGGTCACGTCTACCTATGTTATATAGGAGATGCTTTTTTTCCCTCTCATTTTATAGTTGTTTTAGAGAAATTCAATGACCATTCAAAGGTCACAGCAACAGAGGGTGTTAGTGAGACCTGGGCTTTGGTGGTGCACACCTTTAATCTGAGCGCTCAGGAGGAGGCAGACATAGGAGGATGGCTATCAGTTCTAAGCCAGCCTGGCACTACAGAGTGAGATCCAGGTCAGCCTGGGCTAGGGTGAGACCCTACCTCGAAAAACCAAAACCAAACAAGCATAAAAAGACCTGCACTTTGAAAGCAGATGTTTCTGCTAAGGAGACAGCGCTTCTAGTCTGCAGTTAAGAAGGAAGTTGTCTCCTGATGCAAGGATCTCTTAATTATATTGGGCATGCCGTGCCTCAGTTTACCTGTGCCTCAGTTTACCCATAACAGTGCTCAAAACAGGGGACTGGGCAAGCTTCACCTTTGATACTATGCTAGGGGTGTTAATAGTAGGCATTTTTTAAGCCAGGCTTGGTGGCACACACCTTTAATCCCAGCACTTGGGAGGCAGAGGTAGGAGGACTGCCATGAGTTCAAGACCATCCTGAGGCTACATAGTGAATTCCAGGGCAGACTGGGATAGTGAGAGACCCTACCCCAAAACAACAACAACAACAACAAAAGTGGGCATTTCTTAAAATTCTGTCCTCATCAATAAAGGTACCTCTGAAGATGCAATTGACAAAACAGGCCAACAAAGCCTAGTGCCAGGCCGTCATGGTTTAAAGAAAGCATCCATAATGGTAGACAGGGGGCCTGGGGACCACGGGGTCAGGTTATAAGCTGCAGGTCCTGTGCTTTCCACCTGAGTAACCTTTGGCAGGTCATTGTACATCTCTGTTTCGTCATCTGAGAAGCCAGAATTGTATTTCCTGTTCTGCTTATATCATAGAGTAATTACGAGGATCAAATGGGATCGTATGTGGGGAAATGCCTTCTTAACCTAAAGCCCTACATAAATATGAAGAATGTGAGGCAAAGTCTGCTCTGAGTCACCAATTCCAATGTCATGTAAATATCATCCTCAGGAAATTGTCTCCTGCCCCAGAGACATTGCAAAAGCATATCACTTTCCGTCTTAAAGAAAGGTTTGATGGCTCGGTTAAGGCCATAAGATTTTGTCATTTTCTGAGACCATACCATTTGCATATGATTTGCATGTGTTTGCATAATGAATTCAAAAGACTCACTGCAAGTATATAAGAGTAAAAGAAAATAAATGAATATGAGTGACCTTCTGCCACAGCATTCAAATCAAATATTCAGGGCATAATACCCTGAAATATGAAATAGATTAAAATTTAAACTATTGCAAACAGATAGGAAGATAGGTTTTAGAGTTCAGAGGCAAGAATGAAACCCTTACTTGGTACCAGGTTGTAAAGAATCACATCTTTCTAAAGGTCCCCCCATCATTAGATTGTCACACCCCAATTCTCCCCTTGATACCCTAGGGTCCCAGTCCTCTCTGGAGACCTAAACATACCCACTGCACTGTTTTCCAGTCTGCTCTGAATTACCTCACTGACAGAAAACTCACTATCCCCCAAGAAACTGTTCTGGCCATTTTTTGACTGGTTAAGGGTATGATCTTATACTGAACTAGAAACTTCTCTCTAAAGTCCCCATAACATTCCTTGTTTCCTTCAGCTAACAGAGTAAATTCAAACCGTTTTCACAACCATCGATCCTTCAGGCATTTAAAAATTATCATGTCCCTAATTCTTCCCCTTCTTGGTTAAAAATCTTCAGTTCCTCTAATTGTGTCACAAGTTCATGTGTTATCATTTTTGCCAGCTTGTTTATCTGCACGTTGCCTGCATCTCACAAGAGATACATGAACTTGAGCTTTAATCCTGGCTTTGTCATTAACTGGTTATGTGGCATGCAGACTGGTCTCTCCATGTCTCAGTGTGCTCATCTGTTCACTAACAGATTTGCACTAGTTTTTCTATAAGATTCATTTACAATTCCATTGCTCTGTTTCAAAATTACATTCTCCAATTTGCTTAGATAACAAGAGTTGGTGGTTGAAGCCTATAAAATGGAGCTTCCCTTGGATTTGATTCACAATCTGTTCCATCTTCCTCCACATGGCATTGCTCCATCTTGGCAAACAAAACCCAGAGACGGCTAGCTGGAGCAGGGGGCACCAAGGCAGCCATGAACACAATTCCCCCACAATGCCATGAATGGCCTCATCCATGCTAAAAACCATGTCTTTCGGAAGAGGGAACTGGAGAGCTTTGTTACTACTGACCATCAGCAGAGAAACCACAGATCTGCAGATTTGTGGAGTTTCTATCAAGCCTATATCCTTATATGAGAAACTAACAAAGATTGACATACACATTCCATATATTTTTATTTTTTTGTTTTTTATTGTACCAGGTTTCCAAATAGTTCATTCTTTGTAATTGGCTGTCACTTCCTGGGTGACCTCACACACTGACCAAATTCATGTCTGGTGAGACCCATGGGATCACCTGGGTATCCGTCCAAGTGATTATCATATGGGAAAAAGTTAGGGGTGGGAGACATCGAGTTGGCCCTTCAAGAACTTTCCTGGTGATAATCTAAAGGTTAACCTACATTCAAGGTTGTGCAAACCAAAGCAAGCATTTGTGGCCACATGTCATAAAGCACTGGATGGTAGCTTCCTTTTGACCACATGGCCGCCTGCTGAAGTCTCCCTGAGTTACCCAGATGGTCAGTTTGGTTTCTGCATTTGTCGAAAGTCTACTTCCTGTTCCTGGACTCCTCCAGGGAGGGTATAACTCACTCAGCTTCTAAAAGTCAATGGGAATATTCCAAGAACATCTGGGACAGTTTTACTCTTGTCATTGTGTTTTCCAGTACGTGTTGAATTGTTAATGAAATAATGACTGCACAAGGGGCAGAGCCATAAAGGGTCAGAGGAGAGGTGCTCTCAGAGTCCTCCCCCTCGCGCACCATCAATGGAGCGTTCCATCCTGTCCTTCAGGGCCTATTTCAATAGAATCTTACTGCAGGCTGTCTGTCTGTCATGCTGTTCTAGGGCAGCAACCACATCATGAGGTCATCAGTCTGGACAGAACCAGGGAGGCCACTGATGTCTGGCACATTATGAGAGGGGACCTTACATTGATGGTGTCCCTGCTTCCTCACGTCCCCCTCCTCATGTCCTCCTCCTCATGTCTTCCTTCCCTCCTGATTGGTTTTGTGTGGATGGAAAGCTCCATGACCTCTACCCTCTTACATTCTGTGGCATTCTCTGTCAGTCCCTAACCTGACTGACAAAACATAAATGAACATCAAAGATAGCAGGGACATTTAGTTTCATATTAATATTGACCTGTGACACAGAGAACTTCATAGAAAAGTAGGAAAAATCCCAAATTAGCCATGAGTCACAGGGGATCATATCCATTTTAGCAAACCTAGTCACCTGTGGGATATGGGACAAAGAAAGACACTTGTGCTAAGAGCACTGTTGCAGTCAGCTTTCTGGTTGCTGCGCAGAAAGAACCCAAACAAAAGCGGCTTGTGGAGGAATAGGTTTATTTGGCTTACGGACTCAAGGGGAGACTCCATCCTGGCAGGGAAAATGATGGCATGAGCAGAGGGGTGGACATCAACTCCGCCACAGCACTGCAAACAGCAGCAGGAAGGTGTGCCAAATACTGGCAAGGGGAAGCTGGTTTATAATCCCCAAAAGTCCGTCCCCAACAACACAGCTCCATCGAGGTTGTAAAACCCAAACTGCCATCAGCTGAGGATCGATTACCCAGAACACATTCATTTGTTTGTGGGGGACACCTGGATCAAACCATGACAAGCACTCACCTGTGACAAAGTCATGAAGAAATCTTTGAGGAAAAGGGATGAAAAATTCAAGGTCTGTTTTGAGGCTTTTTTTCCCAGTGGTGAGTCTGATCGCTTTTTGGTGTGTGTCTTATGGGAAATGTATGTCCTGCTTTTCAAAGTTCAGTGTGCTCTATCCCCCTCACTCATCATCAGCTCAAAATAATCAGTTCTGGAAAATGCCTTTGCTTGTAATGCAAAGACTCCCAGAATCTCAGGCCTATGGCAGGAGACGTGCCAGGTGTGGCTGTCCCCGTATACTTGGGGTTCACATTCAGGACTTCTCAGTTTTCAGTCCTCTACAGGGATTCCTCCTGGCTCTTCCTTGACAACCACATTTTCGTAGGATGGCAAGAATATTTGGAAGAGATGTCAGCCTTAGAAATATAATCATCTGGGCTGAGCATAATCAAGATGCCATCTGGATGGGCTCTGACTTCCTGCCCAGAAGATAAAGACATCTGGGCTTCGTAAATGCCAAGGACATGCTGAGTTGGTCCCCACGCCTATGGGCCACTCCTTGCTTTGCACAGACACATTGTCTTATTTGCCCAGGATCTATAGCGTTGAGCTGTGCTGGAGCCAAGTAGAGTGTGTGACGCTGTTGCTCGGCAATGTCTTTCCTACTCACTCCCAGTGAACCCCGGCTGTAGTGAGTTTCTGGGAGATGGATTGACTACAGAGGCCACTCTAACTAGGTCTCTTTAATGATGGGCCAGGAGGTGGCTGCCCCAGGCTTGGTTTATCATTAATGCACAGTCTGAATTAGGACACATGATGACTGCTGATTAAGCAGAGCTAAGAAGCTACATACTAAGAAGCTAATTAAGGTGAATGACCAGATTTGCACACGCAATGCCTCTTATCACAGAGTCTCTCTCCTGTGAGGGAGGCTCTGCCTATTATATATAATAAAGCTATATATATATATATATATATATATATATATATATATATGATCTGCAGGCAGCCTGCTTGCAGGGCCCAGAGAAGAAGTCACAGAGCCCAGAGAACAGCTAGGAACTAGTAGTGAAGTCAGGATTCTTCACATGGAGCTGTGACTATTGCAACATATGAATATTTGTACATGTTTTCTAAACAATACTCTGGCTTAAATCTCACACACCAGTTTACATTGTAAAGAAGATTTCAAATCCTTCCAGTAAGTGCTCAAAGTAACCAAATTTTGCAGCTCTGGAACTCAAAATCTCCTTCTCCTATTCCCTCAGAGAAAAGCATTTTTTTTCTTTTTTTGCTTTAAGTCGACTCAAGAAATACTTCTTCCTGTGAACAGCTTTGATATGACCCAGCTCACATTGTTCTCCTGTGTGGCTAGAATATTGGTTGCGAATATTTAGTTGTAAAGTGAAGGCTTGCTATTTTGGAGTCAGTTTATAGTTCATAGCTTTGATTCCAAAAATACTAAAATGTACCTTTAAGTGTTTACCAAGCTTTCACTTCTCACCTAAGATCTTGAACCAACTATGGCTTCTGACTTCAAAATAAAAGCCGACCAACTCCAATAGAATGGAATTGATCAGAGAAGCAGGGGAGATTGATGGAGAGTTGATCAAAGCCTTCAATCCCTCCACCGTCTTCATGAGGCAGAGTCTTCATTTCTTTCCTTTCATCCATTTCACTTCTATTGCACTTTATTTCTGAAAATCGCTTTCTGTAAGGCCTATCTTTTTAATACTCAATCCTGGCTTCCATTATGATGACGTCTGTAACATGTCTTTATCTTGGATTCTCCACTTCTGTGTTTTTATCCATGGCTTTTCACCCTATGTTCCTCATTCTTCAGAACATGGTTTTTGTGGGATGGTCTATTTTATCTCTTAGTGTCTGTGAGGTCCAGGCAGACAAATTTGCCTTTTCTCTTCATATCATTGACTCATAGGAGCCTGTTCTTCTGAGCCCTTGTGGTTTACCAGATGTCTGTTTGGGGTTAGCTGTGAGATGGTCAAAGAGGAATTTTGTCTCCGGTTCCAGCTCTGAACTTCCTCCAGGTGAGGGCCTGGGCCCCACTGGCTAGTGGAGCCTGGCCAGGGGACATGTCTGTCTAGAAGTGCATCAAGGATTGTTGCATCAGCCCCCTGCCTTTGACAAGACCTACCAATCTGGCATTGCTCAGCACAGGGGCAAACTCTGTCACTTCCAAAGTGACAAACCTAACTTTGGGCTTTTATTTTTAGAAACAAGTTTATGGAATCTGTAGACTAGAAATGAAAAGCTAAGAACTGATGTGGCTTGTGAATTTTCAACAAGGAAGAACAAAATTCCTTTTTTATATTGTGAAATAAGCATGCATTCTTACAGACGGGCCATACATGAACACAGTGTAGAAAGTCCTTACAGAAAACAATCAGCAGTTCCCAGGTATGCGACGTTCCTGCCTAGATTTTGTTTTTTGAACGCAAAATAGTTCGTGTTGCAGTCGATTATTAACAAAGAAGTGTTAAGGCTCCTTTCCATTTCTAAATATTATTGAATTTATGTTCAACAAATCTACCCTAAAGGGCTGGAGAGATGGCTCAGTGGTTAAGGCATTTGCCTCCAGTGCCTAAGGCTCCTGGTTCAATTCCCCAGTACCCACATAAGCCAGACCCACAAGGTGGTGGCCCTGGTGCTCTCTCTTTCTATCTATCTCTATCTCTTCTTCTCTTTCTCTGTATCTCTCTGCTTGAAAATGAATAAATAAAATATTTAAAAAAAAATCTACCCTAAAAACATATTGGGGCTGGATGGCTCAGCAGTTAAGGTGCTTGCCTACAAAGCCTGGATTTGATTCCCAGGACCCACATAAAGCAGACGCACAAAGGGGCACATACATCTGGAGTTTGTTTGCAGTGGCTAGAGGCCCTGGTGTACCTGTTCTCTCTCTCTCTCTCTCTCTCTCTCTCTCTCTCTCTCTCTCTCTCTCTCTCTTTCTCTCTCTCTCGTTACAAATAAATAAAAATATGAAAAAAATTTAAAATTGTAGGACAGATACAATTCATTTTATCAAAAAGATTCAGATCATTTGTGATTAGGCAGCATGTTTGGACCAGATTATGTTTTTTTCAAAATTTAAGCCTGTGTATCTCTGAGAAAAGTGAGGGTGACCAGTAGCTTTGAAGTATGCATCTGAAATAATTAAGAGCCATTAAGAAACTCCATAGGTGGCCAAAAGTGTTTGCCTTGTGTTGTCATTGAACTTGGATTGACTATTTCTTTAGTGACAGGCCCAGCTGGGCAAGGACTATGACTTCATAGTGACTGGAAGGGTCTACTGTGGTCAGGACCTAGAATGGGTGGTTAGGCACACGTGGTTCAGGGGGCAGGTCTGAGGATCTGTAGGCAATGGGCAGGAGGCTATGTACTGGCAGGGAGGATACCTGCTTCCCACCCCACAGGAAGAAGATGGCCACACTCCCTCTGGAGTCTCACGGGTTCCTACACAGATGGCCCTTTTGTCAGACTCCTACTGTTTTCTTTACACTTGCACCAGCAAAACTTGGGTGAGAAGGTGTTTTTGTCTGATTATTTTTAAGTTATAACTTGGAAGGCATTTACTATCTTCACAAAGGAGTAAAAAAATTTTTTTAAGTTGGGGTGCAGAGATGTCTCAGTGGTTAAGCCTGATGGCCCCTGTACAATTCCCCAGTGCCCATGTAAAGCCAAATGCACAAAGTGGTACATGCATCTGGATTTTGTTTGCTGGGGCCAGAGGCCCTGGTACACCCTTACTCGTCTCTCTCTCTCTCTCCCCCTTTCTTTCTGTCTCTCTCTCTCTCAAAGAAATAAATATATTTTTTTAATTTACCCTTTTTTGGCTGGAAAGTTAGCTCAGCAGTTAAGGCACTTGCCTCCAGTGCCTAAGGCCCCGGGTTCAATTCCCCAGGACCCACATAAGCCAGACCCACAAGGTGGTGGCCTTGGTGGGTGCTCTCTCTCTCTCTCTCTCTCTCTCTCTCTCTCTCTCTCTCTCTCTCTCCCTCTCTCTCATCTCTCTGCTTGAAAATGAATAAATAAAATTTTAAAAAAGAAGTACTCTCAATATGCTTGCCTTTAAAAAAAAATTTACCTTTTGTTTCCCCTCTCTTAAACAAGTAACCAGCACATAGTACTCGTGATTGCCAGGTACTGGGTTCAGAGGAGTCAGTTCTGGATAAAGAAATGCAAGGAAGCTAAGCGATTGACCCTATGACTCTGGTGGACTTGGATCTGAGGGGTCGAGCAGTGGAGATGAACAGAGAAGGAAGGTGACAGGGACGTCTCAAGAGGGGAAATAGAGTCACCCTAGGACCAGGCAGAGGCGGGGGAGAGGAGGGGAGGTAGGAAACCAAAGATCCCTGCTGTTCCTATGAGTCCAGAGGAAAATGCCTGCTATGAATGAAGGAGAGTTGCCCTCAGGAGAGGTGCTGGCGGCTGAAGGAGGGTGCGGGAGACCCCAGAGGCAGGAGCTGGAGCCATGACAGGGGGTGGGTGGCTACTGCCTTCTTTCTGTGTGTTTGCAGAACACTCACCCCTATTTTCCTTCTTTTTCTTTACATGGCATCTACCATGAACAAAACAATGAAAACAAGTGCAATTTGTTCATATGAAGAATACCCATTACTCATCCCTCTATATCAGAATATTATTTAAAACAATATGAAGTCAGCATAACCAATGGAAACATTTTAATGAGATTTTATTATTTGCTTTGTGATTTTCATACTACGTCTTTAAAAGGAAGTGAGTAAAATTTTTCATTTCACCACAGCCCCAGCTTGGAATTTTCATTGGAAATATTTGAGCCGAAAGTAGATTTTTCTACACTCACACACTTAAACATTTCAGCTATAATAGAAGTAGATTGACATAAAAGTCATTCAATAGCTGAATTGTTTTTATATTTAAATCAGATGAAATTCGCTTCTCAGTTTCTCAATGGTTCTAGTCACAGTTCTAGAAATTTCCAATACTCAGACTAGCTGCCACTCATTAATCTGCATTAATGGGGCTACGGAGTAAGCTCAGGCTAATCCACCTGAGGGTATCCTGTGCTCACAGCCCTGGCTGGTGCAGGTTTGGGTTTTCAGCTCCCAGCAGTGCCAGATTACTTCCTGCACGGCACGTGCCTGCCACCTAGTGGCCCATCTCTGAATGTCACAAGGAGATTTACTTAAAATCCCTCAGCATTGTCTGGGTGACTCTCCCCTATTGGGGACCCTGTGTGGCAGGGTGGATGATGCTGATATGTCATTGCTGTCACAGGGCTGCCTTAGTTGTCCCTGGAAAGTAAGATCTAAGCTGTCCTGTCCTGTTTCCATAAAGCACTTGAGAAAAAACACACATACTTCAGGGACATCTTACAAGCCAGGGAGACAACACTGGTCCCCCACATGACAAGGGATCACTCCCCACAAAAGCTAGGGCTCCCATTCTCCTCTACACTGATTCTATCAAGGCTCTAGAATATTCTATTTGCTTTACTGTCTCTCTTATTGAATTGTGAAATTTGTGACATTATGGACCTCTGCTGCCTCATGCCGTATTTCCTGTCTGTCCAACAATTGTGGGTTGAATCAATATGAGAGCATCCTAGATGGGCCTTTCTAGAACTCTTACATTTCTCTAGATAGGGCGTCTTCTCTTTTCCACTCAGTATGAACTATGCTATCACTTCTTCCTTCTGGGCCCTCAGTGTTCTTCTTCCATCAATACAGTACCTACTCAGTATGTACTTAACCTTGAATTCTGGATCAACAAAGCTGAAGGCAGGGACTCCCAAATTCACACCCACCAAACCTATCTACATCTGTGCCTTCACCTGCCACCTGCACCTCATCCTCCTTGGACACAAGGCCACATGTCACATGCGCTTTGAGTCCCCTGGATCACATGGGACAACCACTTGAGAAGCCTTAACAAGTTCCCAACAATGACTGATGCTCAGAAAACCCAAGATGGGGGCCGAGGATGGCTCAGTTGGTAAAATGCTTGGCACACAAGTGTGAGGACTGGAATTCGGATCCCCAGCACACATGTAAATGTGTTGTTGTGAGGCTGCCCTCTGGGGGAGCTGGCTAGTTAGACCAGCTGAATTGGGGGGGGGGGCTCAAGAGAGTGACCCTGCCTCAGTTAATAAAGAGAAGAGTGATCAAGGAAGACACCAGATGTCACCTCTGGTGTGTCCACACGCGTGCACCCTCATGCCTACACACCGCATACACACGCTGTGGTATGAATGGGTGTCCCCCAGTAGATTTAGGTGTTTAATTCAAGCTTGTAACTTGACTTTACTGCCTCTTGGCTGGCAGGAGTGGCAGAAGTTTGGGGGCAGATTTGCCTAAAGGAATGCAGAGAAGTTTCGGAGGTCTGGCAGGCTCCCTGCTGCAGGCTGCTGGTTCCCTGCTGTCTGTGCCCATTGGTGCCTCCTTGTGGCACTGGCTGTTGGGTGGTGTCTCTTTCTGCTTGCATCTGTGAAAGGGAGCAGCTTCTTCGGCCATCCATGGAACTTCCCTTGGATCTGTAAACCTCAAATAACTTCTGTTCCTCCCATAAGCCGTGTCTGTTTGGAAGTTCCTCCCAGCCATGAGAAGTCCAAGCCCCCCACCCACCCCTCCAAAGCTGCAATCCCTGCCTCTGTCTGCAGGTTGGGCAGTGGGATGTTCAGATGTTCACATCTGGGTAGAGACCTGCCCTTTGCATCCTTTCTGTTAAGTGCCTGCTCAGCCTCCAGCAGGTACCAACCCCTCCCATCTACATTTCTAGATAAGCACGTTCTTGGATCATTTACTAAATCAAATCAATGCTCTACCAGGCATGTGCAGCCTTCTGGCATTGCAGCGTGACAGACTTTGTCATCTTCTCAGGAACTGTGCAACTGAGTTTCAAAAACAGGTGTTTTTTTTTTTTTCCTGCAAAAACACCTGTTTTAAATAAGTTTTCAGTTTTGTGTTGGACCACATTCCTAGCTATCCCGGGCCAGGTTGGACACACCTACTAGGTGATCTTCCATTTGAGAATAAGGATGCAGAAGTCATCCTGTTTCCAACATTCACACCTCTCCCATGTATTTTCCAAGCCAAACTTCAAGAATCTGTTGCCCACCCAGCCAGTTTCAGCCAATTTGTCATTTATTTATTTATTTATTTATTTATTTTTGAGGTAGGGTCTCACTCTAGTCCAGGTGGACCTTCTGTAGTTCCAATCTGGCCTCCGACTCACAGTGACCCTCCTACCTTTGCTTCCCACAGTGGAGTGCTGGGATTAAAGGGGTGTGCCATCATGCTCCCATTTACTATAATTTGGGTTCTGTCCCCCACTACATCATCCTGATCTCCAAACAGTCTCACCTCCTATGGCCCCAAAAAGCCCTGGGTTTTAATAGCCTCAATGAAATCACATGTACAAAGACCATTTTCTCAAATAAGGGAGAATTCACACCCATTCACACAGATAGAACATGACTCGCCTTTGGAAGACCATGATTCAACCTACTATAGCGATTAATACAGTAGCAATAAGCACCAAGTTTCCTGCACCAGAAATCTAGGATTCACCACTGTTATAAAATTCTCCTCAATCCACTTAATTCATCCATAATGCTTATATTTGCTATTTTAAAATAAACCTACCACCAACCTCATCGCAAAGTCTTCCCTGGCCTATTCTACACTTCACTCATGTCATTTGTAATAACTTCCTCCTGAGTTAAGTGTCTATACCCCTCACTAGAGTGTAGGCTGTGGGAATGCATGACCATTGTCTTTTAGGTCCCAGGACAGGTCCTGGCAGGGTGGAGAGGTGCTCCATAAATACCCAGTACACGTGTCAGTGGATATTTGACGCATCCCTGTGGGAGCTCCCGGTCTGGTCAAGGCTCACTCGGTGCATTTCCTCTGAATTACTTTGTTTATTTCAACTATTGATATGAAGAAGCATCTGAATGCCAGGTGGTCTACTGTATCTGCCAATCAACAGGTCATATACAACTCTGCTTTTGTGAACTTTTGCATTTTAGCAAGAGAGGCAGAAAGCATAATAGCGATATGATAAATGCATATATGTCTATTATCTCTCATCTATCTGTCTATATTTTATTTATCTATCTACATTTTATCTATATATCTACAGAGTCATGTACGGTGTGTCAATGAAGACCTGGACCTCATGGTTGTCTAGTGACATCCTAGGTGGCATAGCTTAAGCCCCACTCTGGTACATGCACTGTGACACAATCCCCAGTGACTCGTTTGCTCAAAAGGATCGCCATTGTTAAGAGGTATGTGCTATTTGTAACATTAGGAAGGAAAGAGTGATAAGTAAAAAACAGGCAGTTCAAAAGGGGCTCGTATGCACTTGGCTTCTAGACGGGGCATTTCAGGAAGTCCCTGAGATGGGAGTGGTTCTGTTCAGAAGGAAGCAGGGGCTGGAGTGAGGGGGAGGTGTGGAGTGCTGGGAGGTTGATGGACGGCCATGAGATGAGCACATCCATGTCTATTAGGGAGGTAGGAGGGCTTTGGCTTCTCCTCTGGGGAAGGTGGGTGACCCCGGAAGGGGGTCTCCTTGTCTGCCTCCTGGACTCTCAAGAACACAGCTTGTCTCAGGGTGATAGCAGTGAAGTCACCCCCCAATAGCCAGAGTTTGGATATATTTTGTAAAGAGGACCAATAAGACTTCTTGACAGAATAGATAAGGAGAAAGAGACAGGGGAGGAGAAAAGGAGAGAGAGAGACAGAGAGAGGGGGGAGGAATAGAGAAAGAGAGAGAGAGAAAGAGAGAGAGAGAGAGAGAATATCAATAATATCCCCGAGGCCCTGAGGCTCTTGGCCTAAGCAACTGGAAGCCAGACTAAATTGAGTGTTGTCTGAAACTCCTACCCCAAACATCTTAATTCCCTAAGTCACTGGAACTGCACAACAGCTCTTTCCAGACAGCTGTATCGCCTTGTCATGCATCCTGAGTGTCTGACCCCTTCTCTCAGCTCCTGCCCTGTCCCACTCTTGTCCTGCATCTGTGTGCAGTGGCCTTGGGCCAGTTCCACAGTCAGAACAATCTGCAAACCCTAGCCTTCCTTGGGTCTGTCTGAGCCCAGCAGTGACGGGGCACCTTGGACTCTCTAGACTGAGTCTTGGCATATTGTTAGGGTGTCCCTCTGACACTCACCCTAAGGGCTCTGAGGGTCAGCCTAATTGCTGCTGTGCTTGCTTACAGTGTCTTTTTGTTCTGGTCTGGACTGATCAAGGAGGAATGCAGCCATGAACTTGAGCTAGCCCAGCAAGCCTGGCTGAGTGCCACTTTACATACCTGTGCCCTATTGACTTTCCCTCCAGAAGTTTAGATGCCCTTCTTGCCAGGGCTTTGGGGAGGGTTGACATGTCTGGCTCAGAGACAGGGTCATCCTGAGAAGGAATTGCAGCTGTCATAACACGGTCTCATTTCCCTTATGTCTGTGTAGCAATGCAGGGTACGTGTGGCGGGTGCTGCTGGGCTTTGGGACATGTTCTGGAAAAACAGTGGCGAGAACAGTTGTCTGCACTTGTTGGTTTTGTTTTGATCCAGTCCCCACCCGGCAGAAGCCTCTCAGAAGGGAACACGAAAGGGTCAGGCTTCTCATGTTTCTCCCCTGACAGGACTGGGAGGGCATTCCTCCCAGCTTTCAGTTGGGAATGTGTACACGTGTTCATGGGCACAGACCCATGCCTATTTGGGACAAAACGCTCTGGGGGTGTGGGGGAAGAGTGAATTTCAATTGACTTATTTGTTCTGGAATGATTTGTGTTTATTTAAGTCACCAGCCTCCTTCCTAAGTGCAGTCACAAATTCTCTTAAATCCTCCAACACCCAAATAACCCCCTATGCAAAGAGCTCCTGCCCTTCTCAGGATCCTGCCCTGGGCACCTTGGTTGCTGAGTGTGACAGGTGCATTCTGGGTTGGATGGCCAGCAGGAAGTGGGGAGACCTTCTTTGGGGAACTGAAAACAGGGCAGGCAGGGCATGTGCTCTTTGGGTCATCAGCCAAAGCTATCTGAAGCAAAAACTGCTTGCGAGTGAGAACTGACTTCTCTCGTGGCCTCCCAAGGCTTGGCCCTGTCTCCATTAACTTCTGCATTTCCATCTCCTGTGAGTTCTAATTACAGGACTTAGGACCGCAGCCAAGAGCCAAGGACTCTCCCCGTTACCTTTCAGAAGTCCTCATGAGCTGGTGTGGAGCTGGGCCACCTGCTGATGCTACTGAATTGTTGGGGGTTCTGACTCAACACAGGGCATCCATTGGGGGTGAAGTTAGCTTTGTCACCCTGCAATCCCATTAAGAAGACACTCTTCTCGGTGTTCTCAAAGTGGCTGCAGCAAAATATGTCATGAAATTTTGTTTTCTCATGTATTGTTTAGACCTGGCAGATGCCCAGGGAGAGTGGTGTGACCTCATTTAGGGAAGGGTGGCCTCTATAGCAACATTTTCTTCAAAAGGCACACAGGCATCAGGTGACGAGACAGTGTGGCGTTCAGAGAGCTTGTTCATGGAGAAGTGTCCCTTGGCTCGTGTCCAGCAGAGTCACACTGTTTTTCTGTGTGCACCTGCCGTCTCAAGTTATTCCCAATATGAGGGAATGCTGATTTAGCACTTAGTAGGGCCAGGCACTGTTCCGAGGGATTTATGTGTGTTAATAATTTAGATTCATAAATTACTGAGTGCTGTTAAGAACAAGACCAAGATGCATCAGAAGTGTGTGCGATGGTCCTTTGCTTTAGAAACCCTAGCATGCCCATATTCACTCTCTCTCTCTCTCTCTCTCTCTCTCTCTCTCTCTCTCTCTCTCTATTGTGTTGTGTTGTGTTGGTGTGGTTGTTATCTCTGCTTGCAAATAAATAAATAAAATACTTTTAAAACAACAACAACAAAAAAAGTAACAAATGTATGAAATACACATCTATGTGCCTATATGTAGATATACATGTATCACGGAGAAGAAAGTACTAGAAAGATGGTCAAGAAAATGGTTTATGAGTTGTTTTTTAAATGAACAGGATGACTGAAATGTGAAAGGGAGAAGTTTCATTTAACATTTGCTGTTTGAATTAGTTTTGGTAAAGTGGGATTTAGTCCTATTTCAATTAAAAAAAAACTTCCTTTGTTTGTAAAGGCAACAAAAGAGAAACTTTATGGGACAAGGAGACTCTATGGATATAGGTGGAAACTGAATCTTGGAAGAGAACAAGTGAATGCAAGACAATCCTGAGCATTGAGCATCAGGGGAGATGGGTGGAGGGGGAGAGAGAGGGAAGGAGGGAAACCAGGAGGAGAGAGAAGAGGAGGGAGGGAGAAGCAGAAAGAGAAAAAAAAGACTCTACTGTTGGACACAGCAGTTGAAGGTTCCCCATCATAGCCCAGTGTCAAGCTACAATGAGACAAGATTGCACCCAGACCCATCCATTATGTATGCGACACTGTAACGCCAAGTTCTCGTCACCTTACATGAGGAGTAGAACCCCCTTCCCCAAGTTACTAAACTTGGATGGTGTCAAAGAAAACCTACAGAGTGTTATTATTCTCAACTGGGATATTGGGCCAGTCACCTGATCCTCAGATATCTGCAGCTGGAAGGTGCCGTGCTAGGAATTCCTGGAAGCCAGTCGGGGAGACTCATCCCAGACCCACACTCCTGTGATGAAGACTTCAGGGTGATAGGCTGGGGTTTCAGAGGAAAGAATGAGGACATTAGTCAGGGTCAATGGGAACATTCTGGAAGGGTTATGCTGCGCTGGGCATGTTGGTTGAGAGGGAGGAGAATGTTTCATGTAGGAAGAATGGCTTAGGTAATGACAGCGGACTGTTTGGGAAACCAACAGATTAGGTTATAATACAGGGCACTGGGAAGGGAGTTTGGGGAGACAGGGTGGAAGGTGGGGTTTCCACACACATGCCCACCCCTCATACAATTACCCACATGCATGAGTGTGTGAGCACACACACACACAACACACACACACACACACACACACACACACACAGATGTGGGAATTAAGAGGTGAGAGGAAATACACAATAAAACCAAAATGAAACTTGGGAGCTGAGCAGGAACCCCTGTTTCTTAAGTAGGAAAGAGAGGAGCAGACAGAGAAGGCAAGGGTGAGGCAGCTTTGTGGAGAAGGGAGTCCAAGGGCTGGGATCCATGCTACTGGATACATTTGCTCATAAAATGGCATTGGTGTTGGACAGAACCAGCACACACGAGCTAACTGCATGAATGTGTGTGTGCATGTGTGTGCACCTTGTGACAGGAGAGTAAGCCGATGTCCCTGAAGTGACTCTTAAGTGTTTGCCATCTAGTCATTTCATGATGGCAGGAGATTCTGCTTACTCCTGAAGTTTTGCATATTTTTGTTTGCATTATAAAATTGGGACTTTTAACCTAAACTACACATGACATAAACCGCATATTTAAGCGTGGTTGAAATTGTCTTTCATCTCACCTATATTCTGTGCTGTTAGGGAATTTGTACTTACTGAGAACAGAGAAAAAATATGGCAAGTAAAGTTTGTTCAGAATATATTTAAACATGTTTGGGCTGTGGATTTGGTCAGTGGCTAGAGGCGCTTGCTTGCAAAGCCTGATGGCCCAGGTTCAATGCCTGAGTCCCCACATAAAGCCAGAGGCACAAAGTGGCTCATGTATCTGGAGTTTCATTTCAGTAGGAGCCCCCACCATGCTCTCTCTCGCTCTCTCTCTGCAAATAATAAATAATAAATGTTTTAAAAAGTTTAAAAAATCTTTTCTTTTTTTCATACCACAACTTCTTAAAATTCTTTCTCTTCCTTTCCTTTCCTTTCCTTTCCTTTCCTTTCCTTTCCTTTCCTTTCCTTTCCTTTCCTTTCCTTTCCTTTCCTTTCCTTTCCTTTCCTTTCCTTTCCTTTCCTTTCCTTTCCTTTCCTTTCCTTTCCTTTCCTTTCCTTTCCTTTCCTTCCTTCCTTCCTTCCTTCCTTCTTTCCTTTCTCTTTCTTTCTTTCTTCTTTCGTGCATGGGCACACCAATGCCATGGTGTGGAGGAGTGAGGACAGTTTGGGGTGTTTGTCTTCTCCTTCTCCTTCTCAATCTGTAAACTTGTAACTTCCAGATTCAACTGGTTTCACCTCCCATTGCCATAAGAATGTTGGGATTACAGACACATACACTACTTTGTGGCTTTGTGTGGGCCTGGGGACTTGAACTCTGACCAGCAAGCTTGTAAACAGCCCCTTTAACCACTGAATCATCTCCTGAGCCTCCCCCCCCCCCGACTTCTTTGATAGCAAAACACCTCCCATGTTTCTTTGGTTCTGTCTCTCCCTCTTTTTTATTCTTGCATGTTCTCACTCCCTTCCTATTCCTTGATATTTATTTTATGAAGCCAACAACTTCCCAGGAGACTTCTTAGAGTACCAACTGTGATAAAAAAGAGATCCCATGTGATAGCAGCTTGGGCCACACTCTGCCTTGTTCTGGGTTTGCATTTTCTTGTTTCTGGAGTTTGCCCAGACCTCAAGATCCAATCTTTAATTGGGAGCTCAGTCTGTGGAACCATGCGACTCTCTGCACCCCATCACCAAGAACAAGTGGTGTCTGGCTGAAGGTTTAAATATACACATTGGTGAGAACCTGAGGTAGGTTTCCACTTGGTCAGCTCTGTGCAGAACACTACATGGAAAGCTGAGACCCGCTGGGAAGCCTTCCGACTGGTGCTCATCTGGGTTTATTGGCTTCTTTTGATCACTTGTCAGCGAGAGCAGCTGATCCACCTCTGTGGCCGAATGTGGGTAAGACTTGTGCTGCATTGTGAAATATTACAGGGGATGTAAAAGGATCTGGTCTATAAAGGTAAATGAAAGTACCAGAAAGCTTCAGAGAGGAGGAGCTCATAGGTCTGTAACAAAGGGAGAATAGAATGGTTTTCTCTGAACCCTATAGGGCAAAAAGCCTGGTCAAAAGATGAATCATGGGCTGGAGAGATGGCTCAGCAGTTAAGGTGCTTACATACAAAGCCCAATGACCTGGGTTCGATTCTCCAATCCCCATGTAAAGCCAGATGCATAGTGACACATGCATCTGGAGTTTGCTTGCCATGGAGGTCCTCGAACACCATTTTCTCTTCTCTCTCTCTCTGCTTGCAAATATATATATTAATGAGAGAGTCCCACAGGCTCTTGGGAAGAAGTGGGAAGAGCAATGAGGGTGGACTGATGGTAGAGGGGGCGGAGGTGAAAGAAAGTGAAAAAGCCAGAAAATGTGGCAATCTAGGCAGCAATAATCAGATTTTAGAATCCTGTTCTCCTTTATTGCTGTAGTGAAATCTTTTTAAGTTCCTTTAAAAATAGAGTGCTGTAAAAAATCATAATTTTAAGGACATTTTTCTAGCGTGTAAGAATTGCTTTTAAGGATGGTCACCGCGAATTTCAGGTAACCCGGAACACTTCCTGTTTGTAAACTGTCTTTGGTCTGATGTAATGGTTCAAATTGTAGTTCATTTCTGGCAATCTTCAAAAGAATCGATTTCTTGTGATGGACCATAAGGCATTCACATTATCCTCTGAAAATGAAATGAAGGTTTTCTACTGATCACAGTTAGGAAGAGGAAAGGTATGTGGATATATTTATATCTGGTTCAAATTAACTTACCTGACATTCAGGGAGGGTTACACACCAGTATCATGTGATTTTGGCCCATGGCTTAGTTTGCCTGAAGCTGGGATCTCTTATTTTAAACTGTGAAGGGCTGAAAGTGAGGTGGAGGTGAGCTTTCAACAATTTCTTCTTTGAACGTCTGAGAACATGACCACAAGCATGACATTTGGGACTGAGTTTGAATGTCACAAAAATAAATGCAGCACAAACTTCTCAGGGTGGGGTTTGTATTTATTTTTTTTCTTGCTAGGAAAACTAGGCCATTTGATTTCATAACCTCAAAAATCTTCTAAATTCCAAGAAGACAGTTATTG
>PVHP010014510.1:9531-39268 GCA_004024765.1 Zapus hudsonius | reverse complement strand
TAAAGATGGACTGGTGTGAGCAGATGGAGATGGCACAGAAAGAAGATCTTTGGGTCGAAACTGCTGCCCGTTCACCTGCAATTGTTTGAGAGATGAAAACCATTGAGATTGGGCCAGCTGGTCTGCATTGGAACAAAAGGAAGAATGCGGACTTTTGAAGTAAGGGGCCTGAATGCTTTGTTCCCCCCTGGATTAACAAATTGGTAGCCCACCTGGTTCTGTGGAATGGAGATTGATTAGAAAGAGAGGGTCATTGGATTTGCAACACAGTTTTGTTTTTGAAAAATGGCCATCGGCGTGTGAAGCAGGTGTGGAAGGTTTCCTGCATGGAGCCCGATGGGGCCATGAGGATGAACTGTGGGTTGCAATGGAGACCCAGTGAATTCCAGGACTATGGATGGGTGCCAAGGCGAGCTGCCAGTACCGGATGACGTTTTCCCGGACTGTGAGTAGCCGAGCTGGAGGGGCGGAATTGAATCTCCAAGAGACTTGTGTTATTGGTTAAGAATCACTGAGCTTGGAGTTAGAGATTGATGGTGCCCTGTTTGTTTTAAATCTTGTATTGTATTGGTCAATCTGTTTTTGCTGTGCCTCGTGTTTTGCATTGTGAATGTTCTGTGCCATTATGGGTTTATTTTTGGTATTATGGCTCAGTTGAAAGCTGCGGGGACTTAAGAGTTGAGCTGAACATATTGTGTTTATATCTTGTATGATTATTAGTTTTTGGGGGCCAGGGGCGGACTGTCATGGTTTGATCCAGGTGTCCCCCACAAACAATTGAATGTGTTCTGATAGATCGATCCTCAGCTGATGGCAGTTTGGGTTTTACAACCTCGATGAAGCTGTGTTGTTGGGGGTGGGCTTATGGGGTTATAAGCCAGCTTCCCCTCTCCAGTGTTTGGCACACCTTCCTGCCGCTGTTTGCAGTGCTGTGGCAGAGGTGATGTCCACCCTCTGCTCATGCCATCGTTTTCCCTGCCAGAATGGAGTCTCCCCTCGAGTCCATAAGCCAAATAAACCCATTCCTCTACAAGCCACTTTTGTTTGGGTTCTTTCTGCGCAGCAACTAGAAAGCTGACTGCAACAATTTATTTATCTTGTTTTTTGAGGTAGGGTCTCACTCCAGCCCAGGCTGACCTGGAATTCACTCTTGAGTCTCAGGGTGGCCTCAAACTCATGGTGATCCTCCTACCTCTGCCTCCCGAGTGCTGGGATTAAAGGTGTGTGCTACCATGCCCAGCTCTCCATGCTTTTTAGCAGGATACCACACCATGGTAGTCCCCAGTAGATGGGTAATTTGTTCCTCAAGAGTCAACAGCTGACCCTGGCCAAGGCTTCTGCTTGCTAAGAACATGGCCCAACCAAAGACAATCATTCAGATTCTCTTCAGTTTTCCAAGTTCTGTTTTCACAACGAGAACTTGAGGAACTGTCATTTTTTTTTTGTTTTTTAACAAGAAAGCGACAGTGGAAGTTGCACCATTGATGTCCAACATTATCAACCTCTGGGAATCCTGGTCATCCCTGGGTAGTCCTGGCCCGGGTAGCCACAGCCTCCCCAGAAGGGTGACGAGTCCCCCCATCATGGGGAGCACCCTCTTCGAAGCTGGACTCTGGCCAACACCACCCCTTCCTACCCACACTGTCCAGCTCCAGAGAGCCACAGGTGGATGAGAGGATAGGCAGGCCGCCTGGCTTCATGCCACCTAGTCTCCCTCATCATTTATTTAGTTTTGAACAGAGAGAGAGAAAGAGAAAGGGAGAGACAGAGCGAGAATGGCGCACCAGGGTCTCTTGCCACTGTAGAGGCATTCCGGGTGCATCTGGCTGTGTGTGGGTACTGGGGAATTGAGCCCAGCTCAGAGGCTTTGCAAGTAAGCACCTTTAAATGTTAGTCATTTCCCCAGCCGTTTGGTCTTCATTTCTACTCGACCAGTAGGCTAAACAAATCTTTAGACTTCCATAACAATTCCCATCTTATTTCCTCCCCATCATCCTAAAAGGAGTCTGCTGTCTGTGGAGCAAAAGGGACATTTGTTTTCCTGATTTCATTGTCCTTCCCCCTCTCTCTGTCGTTCTCTTCCTCCTGTCTGGCTCTTTCTGAGGAAACAGGTGCCATCAGGTGTTAGTGCTGCAGAGCCTGCAGACCCAGTCCGGAAGGCTCAGCCGTGTGCAGCATGAGGAGCACAGGGATCTACCCTGACTTGCTGGCTTCTTGTCCATCGCTTGGCATGCATAATCCCTTCTGACTGTTCTTTAGTTCCCCGAGCACCTGGAGGTAGGGTGCTTTCTTAATCGTGCTTTGGGCTTCCTGATATCTACTGCTCTCTGAACTAAGGGAAGCAAGCTTTCAAAGTGCAATAATCTGGCTGGGTGTGGTGGTGCCCACCTTTAATCCTGGCACTTGGGAGACAGAGGTAGGAGGATCACGTGAGTTCAAGGCCACCTCTTGTTCAACAGAAGATGAAGTACTCTAGGTGCAGGTGTCACTGCACATCTGGCTTTATTTGGGTGCTGGGAAACTGAACTTGGCTTTGCAGTCTAGCACCTTAACCACTGAGCAATCTCTCTAGCCCAAAGTATTTATTTTTATTGAGTAAATAAACGCAATGTCTGAAAAGCCACTGAAAGGAGTGTTATGAGTTAGGGGTATACTGTTAATACAGTTGCTGGTTGTGTTTGTTTGTTTTGTGATCCTGGGGATTGAATGAAGGGCCTGTGCATGCTAGGCAAGCATTCTGCTAGTGAGCTACAGCTCCATGAATCTTAGGATCATTTTCCAGGTTGTTTTTTTTTGTGCCACTGGGCCTAACAAAGAACCAGTTAGAAATGATAGCCAAAAAAGTAAATGGCTCTCAAACTATGGAGGCTGTGAGGAAATGTGGATTTATTTCAACTTCCAACTTGGAACTGCTGGTGAAAATGGCATCCCATATTAGACATATTCTTACAAGGTGCCTGGAAAACAGAACCCCTTCATTCTCAGGGAGTTCGAGCATGTGTGTGTGTGAGAAGGTTCAGGTTTTATGTTCAGCTCACTACAGGTGTTTCCACAGCAACACGTCTCTGATTGCAAAATGTAAGTCTACGAGGAAATAAAGATTCTAATGCAAGATCTCAGCTCACATACGACTTTACTTCTCAGAAGATTATTATGGCAAGAAAGTTATATTTTGCCCACTTCTAAAAGGTTAGCGATTGTAAGTTCATCACTTTCTAATAATCTGTGGGTCAAGAGACTCTAATCACTGAATTAGAAGTATTTTAAGCTATGGCGTGTTTTCTAGACAAGTTGAAAGACTCTTGGGTTATCTGCCATTTTACAGGCTGCTGTAGATGCGCCTGATGGCGTCTGCTTCTTCCTTCACAAGGATGCCTTTCTCCACATAGGCATCAGCTTGCTGGTTGATGAAGTCCCTCATCTTTGACAGGTCATAATCTGGAAAAGATTAGAGCATCATGAGCAAAGATCAGGAAAAAACAATTCCATTACAGTGCTCACCACTAGAAGCATTTTCTGTAGTAATGGGATCGCCAGCCCTGTCTTTCACACTGGACGAGATTTAAATTCTGAATTTGAAAAGTACTTTGGGGCTGGAGAGATGGCTCAGCGGTTAAGGCACTCGCCTCCAGTGCCTAAGGCCCTGGGTTCAATTCCCCAGGACCCACATAAGCCAGACCCACAAGGTGGTGGCCCTGGTGTGCTCTCTCTCTCTTTCTCTCTCTCTCTGCTTGAAAATGAATAAACTATTAAAAAAGTAAATGGAGTTGTTTTGAGTCTGAGAGAAGACTTTAGCCCAGCTTGAGCATGGGAAACTTTACACAAGAGCACCAGGCAAATAAGTAAAATTTGCAAGATATGCGCACATCAAGTTCCTACCTTCTTTATTTCCTTTTTTGTCATGTTTCTTCAACCATTCAATATTTTTTCTAATGGCTTCCAAATAGGCTTCTGTTTTCCCTGAAAAGGTAAGAGAGTAATTTCAAACACTTTATTTCTTGGTAAAGCCCACACAGATGTTCAACACCATAAACACTGAATTTGGGGGGGGGGTGGTGTTCCTGAATAGTGGTGTGCATCGCTGTGTGTGTGTGTGTGTGTGTGTGTGTGTGTGTGTGTGTGTGGCGATTGTCAAGGAGAACACGGGAATAATAAGACTCCAGGAGACAGACCAAGTTGGTGACGTGACAAAGAACATTGTGATCACAGAACTCAGTTTGATGTCTGCAGAGTTTCGATCCAGTTCACTGGAGAGGCGTGTCCTATGAGCCTTAGACTCGGTCATTTCCAGTTAGGGATGATTCTTCTAAACCGAGCAGCATTCTCAAGTCAAGGAAGAAATCAAAGTGGCAGATATTTAAGGCCTCCACGTCTCTGTTGTAAGTTCAAACCTGTGGCTTCGTATAAGTATCTCTACAAGTCTTCTGCCCAGTTTTGAGTGGCAACAGATAAATAGATGAAGAGGTAACCAGGCATTTAGTTCGAGGTCCAATGGTGAACTCTGAACTTGTCCTAACAAAACTCCCTTGGATGTATATATTCTTGTTGGACTTCTGGGTGTAGTCCTGCCCTTGATATTGTTGTCTGGGAGTAGATCTTACTACCTCAGGGTAAGCGCCAAGAAATAACAAAACTGGGATTTGGACCGTGGCCTGCTTAGTTTCTCATGTCTGCATCATCTAAAAGACAAGACCTCCATCCCCGGACAGCAACCCTGGTGTACCTTTGTTCTAACATCCCCTGATGCTCAGTGTTTGCCCCCAGCACCAGGTAGATTCTCTCTCGTTTTCATCTAGCAAAAGAGGCCTTCAAAGTCCAGGCCCCTGCAGAAGCAATGGGGGCCCAAGTGTGATGTGATGACCACGTCATTCTGGGATTGCTCTGAGCCCTGTTCCTCTAGAGACTGTCCAGACCTCGAATTAAGCTTGCTGGCCTAGGGGTTGACTTCCAAACACAGCCTTAAATTTCTAATCCAAAAGAAATACATTCTCTCCAGCCCCTCATTACTATAGCTTTTTTGTTTTTTTTTCGAGGTAGGGTCTCCCTCTAGTCCAGGCTGACCTGGAATTCACTCTGTAGTCTCAGGGTGGCCTTGAACTCTCGGCGATCCTCCTACCTCTGCCTCCCGAGTGCTGGGATTAAAGGCGTGCGCCACCACGCCCGGCTACTATTGCTTTTTGAAGCAGTTCTATCATCTATTTCGCAGACTAAGAAACGCCGTACAAGAGATTCAAGTGATAGGCTATTGATACCATGGCTAGTACGTAGTGGAGAGGATTGAGCCTGAGGAAATATGACTGGAGTTCATGTCCAATAACTCCCTTAAGATGTACCACTGTTAAGCTGGGTGTGAAGCCACACCTTTGAGGCCATCATGAAAGTCTAGGTAGGAGGATCTCTGTGAGTTTGAGACCAGCCAGGGCTACCGAGTGAGTTCCAAGCCAGCTGGGGTTAGAGTGAGACCCTGTTTAAAAAAAAGAGAAATGTGCCAGTTCCCCAGTTTCTATCACTGCATTTACCAAATAAATGATCAAAATGATTTCCTGAGTGCTTTCTGGGACGGAAGCCCATACAGACCTCACTCTTATTGTTTCATATTTTTCTAATTCCCAAAGAAGTACTGGGAAGTGCCTTTGCAAAAAGGGATAAAAAACAAGATATTCGCAATTTTCAGCCCTTCATCATTCTGTTCACCTGTGTGCAAGCAGCTTCAGTTTCAGAGGCTCGTTCTGCGTGTCAGAGCAGGTGCAGAACAAGGTCTCCTGGCTGGTGCTCTGCCAATCAGCACAGTCTGTCTAGAGACTGCCAAGGTCTGTTACCCATTGCTGATATGGTCAGCTGGATTTAGTTTTCCTTTCTTTTTCTTTTTTTTTTTTTTTTAGGCAGGGTCTCTGCTTATAGGCCAGGTGTGGTGGCTCACACCTTTAATACCAGCACTTGGGAGACAGAAGTAGGAGAATTGAGTTCAAGGCCAGCCTAAGACTACAGAGTGAGTTCCAAGTCAGCCTAGGCTAGAATGAGACCCTACCTCAAAAAATAAAAATAATAATAATAATAATTTAGTTCAATGAGGCATTTTGAGCAGGAAAACAAACCTTAGTGTAATGTAGACTATTTCTAAAGATTTCAATTTAAATTTTAAGTTTAAATCATATTAATGATGCTCATAAGACTTTCTTTAATAAATAGATAATAACTGATTTGTTATTAGCACATGGTAGTTAGTCCTTTTGAAACTTTTTTTGTTTTGTTTTTGTTTGCTTTTTTGAGGTAGGGTCTCACTCTAGCCCAGACTGACCTGGAATTCACTATGCAATCTCAGGTTTGGCCTTGAACTCATGGCAATCCTCCTACCTCTGTCTCCCTAGTGCTGGGATTAAAGGCGTGTGCCACCATGCCTGGTGCTTTTAAAGCTTTTATGTCTAAAATATTCTAGTTTAAATTATTTTAAGTATTCTTTCAAAATCTAATCTTTTAGCCAGGTGTGGTGGTGCACGTCTTTAATCCCAGCACTTGGGAGGCAGAGGTAGGAGGATTGCCATGAGTTCAAGGCCAGTTTGAGACTACAAAGTGAATTCCAGGTCAGCCTGGGCTAGAGCGAGACCCTACCTCGAAAAACCAAAACAAAACAAAAATCCTGAGGTGATTCCCATGTTGGGACTTCTACACAGTTGCTCGGCCACTGGTAAAAGCAAGAATGAAATCAGGTTTGCTCTGTTCTTACAGAGAAGCAGCTGGATCCCGGCTACGCTTTCTCTGTAAAGCAAACCTTCTGTTTATTCAGTGCACACTGAAAACCCACGAGAGTCCACTTAGCAAGATGGACTATTTTTTTTCCCAATTTATTTCCGTTTCCTTTGGAAGAAAATAGCTCATGACTGAGGTAATGTGGCACAAGCCTTACAACACTGCTGAAGCAGATGAGCGGGAGCCAGAGGAGGGGCAGCCCTGCTTTGCTGGCCGTGCTGGGCGTTAACACGAGGAGAAAAATCCTTCCTGATCTATTAGTTTGTCTTGACTCTGGTCTGCTACTCCTGCTCCTGCAAAAAATAAGTGCAGAAATCTATAGAATTAATGTACTGAATACAGCAGGTAATAAAGGTATCAGGTTTTTTTTCGAGGTAGGGTCTCGCTCTAGCCCAGGCTGACCTGGAACTCACTCTGTAGTCTCAGGCTGGCCTTGAACTCACAGTGATCCTCCTACCTCTGCCTCCCGAGTGCTGGGATTAAAGGCGTGTGCCACCACGCCCAGCTCTTCCTGTGTTTTGAGGCTCTTACTGAACCCGACTAGACCAGCTAGCTGCTGAGCCCAGGCATGTCCCCGTGTGTGCCTCCCCAGTGCTGGGTTATAGGTGTGCACCACCCTGCTTGGCTTTTACCTGGGTTCTGAGGATCTGGACTTGGGTCCTCATTCTTGTACAGCAAGGCTTTACCCACTGAGTCATCTCCCCAGGCTCGTTTTGAATATTTCTAAAAGAATGTCCTGGGACTTGAGTGAAGGCTCTTACAAATTAGTTGAGTTATTATAAAAGTTTCAATTAAATAGGTTGACTTTTCTGGCTTCTGTAAGTTTGGGTGACAGTTATTGTTGAGGTCATCTTTTGCCACAAACTTGACAAATGAGAGCACTGGAATGAGCTCATGGGCCTTATAGAGCTTGTCTCATCCTTGGATGACTTTTCAAAAGGGAGTTCAGGGACTCACACACTAAACGTGAATGAGTAACCACCCAACTGGCAAAAGGGCCACAGTTAGAGAGTGGATGACGTGTCCAGGACGTTCCTCTGGTCTCCAGAGAGCAGCTCACTTGAAAAATTAAGCAAGTGTCTGGATACTGTTAAAAGAGAATAAATGTATCTTTATTGGCATACTCCTAAATTTAGAAATATTTATTGCATTATTTGAAGAATTGTACCAATTAGAAATCGACATCTGAAAATAGCCTTAATCTGTGCTGGATGTGTGCTCATCTTTAATCCCAACCCTTAGGGAGGTGGAGGCAGGGGGATCAAGGCTTTAAGGCCTGATCAACATGAGACTCTAGCTCAAAAAACCTAGCTGAATAAATAAGTCACATCTAAAAGCATAAGTGACGATATCCTTCCTGTGAGCCCCGTAGGAAGCCACACTTGTACTCACGGGTGAATGTGTTAGTTTTCATCACTGATAATTAAACTGGAGTTATGAACTGAGCACATACATGCTTTATAAAGTAAAGTGACATAAGTATAGGATAGATTGTTGTTAGGTTCCTACTTGTAATTTATATTGCTCACAGGCCCTAGCGTCTGCGTGGCATGGTTAAGAAATATTAGCTGAGCCGGGCGTGGTGGCGCACGCCTTTAATCCCAGCACTTGGGAGGCAGAGGTAGGTGGATTGCCGTGAGTTCAAGGCCACCCTGAGACTTCACAGTGAATTCCAGGTCAGCCTGGGCTAGAGCGAGACCCTACCTCAAAAAGCCAAAAATAAATAAATAAATAAACCCTAAGTCTCTACCCGCTTCCTAATGTTTCAGGAGAGCCATTACAAATAGATAAATAAATAAATAAAGGGCTGGAGAGATGGCTCAGCGGATAAGGCACTTGCCTCTGGTGCCTAAGGCCCTGGGGTCAATTCCCCAGGACCTGTATAAGCCAGACCCACAAAGTGGTGTCCCTGGTGTTCTCTCTTTCTGTCTGAGTCTCTGTCTCTGTCTCTCTCTTTGGATCTCTCTGCTTGAAAAATAAAGAAATAAAAAAAGGAGAGCCATTACAAAGGGTAACAGTCACTGGATGGAGATTTCCTCTCCCCATTACTATCAGATGGAAGTCCTAAGTCGGAGGCTATCATTAGTCTCCAAGCACTGCTCAGCTTGGGTCTGGAATGTTCCTGGAGGTCTCTGTGGAAAGTCCTAGCCCTAGGGTTGTACTGTAGGGAGGTTGTGGCAATTTTTAGAGGCAGGGCCTCCCAGGAGGGCCCCAGGTCACTGAAGTTGTGTCCTTGAAGAGGACTCTGGGACCCCCTCGCCCCTTTGCTCTCTTTTCCTTCCTGGTGGTGAGGTAGGCCATCTTGTTCTGCCATGCCCTCCCCCAGGCGCAAAGTGCTGGCCAACAGCTGATGGAATGAATTGTCCCAGAACATGGCAGTCCCGTGGTCATAGCATAGCGTAGCCAGGAAGAAGCCATGCCCATCTCTTCGGCGCTCCTGGCGGCCATGCACAACAGCCCAGTGTGTGTTCAGAGGCAAATTAACCGAGGGCTACTGCCTCCCCCCATCCCCTCCTCCTGGGCATTAGTAGAGCATCTACGAATCAGACACTGGGAGAGCTAAGGGGCTTCCGATTATACCTGAGGTCGACATATCATATCGACAGGAAATAAGGCAACCAAGCTATCGGTTACAGCTTTCACTAAAGAGACCAGGCTCTCAAAACAGACCTTTGAGATCCAGCCATGCAGAGTTTCTATGCCATAACGATGTAACTGTAATGACACAGTGGGTCAAGTGCAGGTGCCATCTTTGCAGCTCATGCTGACGGGCTTGTTCGCTGACAGCTCTGCTCCTCCAGTTTCCTTGCAGCTGAGCGCTGCAACCCTACCTTTCGGCTCAGCTGCCTTTCCTGCTAGGCTGGAGCCATGGCCTTTCGTGGAATCCTGCAGGGCTCCATATTCCTTCTCCATCTTCGCAGCTTCCTCCTTGGTGCTGTCGGCTTCTTCGTGACTCTTCTCCGATGGCCCTGTAATCAGACGGGGCAGTTACTACGGCCCCGTTTCCTGTCTGCATTCACTCTAAAGGCAGAAATAAACTTTATTGAAAAGGTAGTTTGAGGCCACATCATGTTTCGAGCTGAAAGGAATCTTGGTGATTATCTCGTCCAACCCTCTTTCCTCGCTTCACAGAAGAGGAAGCTGAGGCCCAGAAAGGGAACGCGAGACGCCGTTAAGGTCACTCGACTGAAGTGACAAAAGGCTGGGCCAAGTCCCTCAGGCTGGCAGATTCTATTTTGGCTCTCCTGAACTCAAGCAATCCCTCTGCCTCAGCCTCCAGAGTTGCTGGCATGTATCATCAAAGCTAGGAAATAAAAAATAAATAAATAAAGCTAGGAAATTTCCCAACTCCCTCCTTCCACTGGAGACCAAACTCAAGGCCTCATCCATGCCAAGCAAGTGCTCCAACACAGTTACACCTTCAGTCTTATTTGTCCTATTTTAATTGGTGTTGACAGTCAAGTGCGATATTCTAGGTGGGTTTTAAAAATATTATTTATTCATTTACTTGCAAGGAGAGAGAGAGAGAGACAGAGAGAGGATGAGCCGGGTGCACCAGGGCCTCTTGCCACTGCGAATGAATTCCAGATTCACGTACCACTTTGTGGCCCTGGCTTTATGTGGGTACCTGGAAGTTGAACCCAAATCATCAGGCTTTGCAAGCACACACTTTAGCCACTGAGCTATCTCTCCAGCCCTCCAGAACAACTCTTTAGCTGCCAAATTTCTTCTTGTCCATTGGTTTTAAAGAACATCCATTGCCAAGAGCATCAGGGCTTTGCTTGCGATATGGAATCCTTTTCACCCTTTTTCTTCAGTCTTTCACCCCTGCTCACCGTAATGTGAGGATGAAGCCTGGCATTCCTCTTTTTGGGGGGGAAGAGGGGCATTGAGGAACTGGGGATAACAACTCATTGTTTGCACATTAAATAATGTAACTCTTTATGGACAATAAATTTTAAAAAAAGTTTTTTAAAGCCAGGCGTGGTGGGGCACGCCTTTAATCCCAGCACTCGGGAGGCAGAGGTAGGAGGATCGCCTTGAGTTCAAGGCCATCCTGAGACTGCATAGTGTATTCCAAGTCAGCCTGGGCTAGAGTGAGACCCTACCTCGGAAAACCAAAAAAAATGAAAAAAAAAAAGAAAGTTTTTTGAAGCCAGGCAGACTTGGAATTCGCTATGTCGTCTCAGGGTGGCCTCGAACTCATGGTGATGCTCCTACCTCTGCCTCCCAAATGCTGGGATTAAAGGCGTGCACCACCACGCCGGGCAACCATGAAGATACTTTCTACTACCCCATTTTCCCTCCTAAATCTGCCCTCCTTTCCAGTCAGTCTCTCTTCAGTTTTGAAGCCATCATTTCCCCTCCTATTATGCAGGCGAAAGCAAAGGGCCACATGACACCCTCCTGATGAGGCAAATGACCCAGGGCTGGGCTGAAGAGACTAAAGTGAGAGGCCCCAAGCGAAATCTTTCTCCTCTTCTTCCTCCTCCCCTTGAAGGGGGCAGCTTTGCAGAGCTCAGCTCTAAGGCCTTGCTGAGTGGGGCAGGGCTGTGGGTGGAGAATCAGCGGAGAAAGGGCAACTCACACGACGAGGAGCCCGGAGAGGAGAGAAGATCCAGGAGAGGGCTTGTGGGGGTGGCAGTGGGGAAGGGACAGAAGGATGACCAGAGACAGCAGTGTGGAGAAGAGATTTGGTGAGAGAAAGAGACAGTGGTGGGGACTTCGGAGGATTTGTTTAGCTTTGCAATGTGGTCGCATTTTCTTGCTCTCCAGAGGGTTTGGAATAGAATGTTTGCTGAAGGCCGATAGTACTTTTTAGCGCCCGGCTAGGGAGGTAGCTCAGTGGCAGAATGTCTGCCTCGCACGTTGAACTCTGTTCAGTCCCCAGCACTGCTAAAACACGACATAAAGCCCCCAAACAAACCCCTTTTAGTGCTTTTTGGGGTCAGATTTCTGTGCTATCACATCCTACAAAGTAGCCAAGATTACATGTGATTGATGATTTCTATGGTTTTACACATTTTGAAAACTAATTCTTTGACAATGTTCGCTAAAACTCACGATCACTCAAAACAATTATTTTTTAAAAGTTAGACAAAATAGGTAAATCCTACCTGGGAAAAGCTTAATCTTATTGTCAGTAGCATTTTTTTCTAGCTTGTTCTTGGTTTGAAGAGCAATTGTTTCATCCAAGTTTTCTGGATAAGGAGGGGAAGAAATGTGATTTAATTTCCTGAGAGATATCAAACTTTTACTAGTGTTTAAATCTCACCAGAAATATAGCACACCTGCAATACTAGCACTCCGAAGGTGGAAACAGGGGGATCAGGAGTTCAAGGTCATTCTTGCCTACATAGAGAATTCAAGGCCAGCCTGGGCTACATGTCCCCAAACCCAGCAGAGCTGGCACCAGAAATTAGACGTTTGGATTTCCTGATCAATGCTCTTTCCTGTCCCCCATTCAGAGAGGAAAACTTAGTCCTGACCTTCCAAACACAAGTGGAAAAAATTAATGAGTGAAATTGTAATAAAAATCTCTTTCTTAGAGATTAAATTCTAATAAGATTCAATATAAAAATGTGGATAATTTTTATCCAAGCTATATTTATAAAGATGAAAAATTTAAAACTTCCAATTAATTGTATTTTATATTCATAACCAAGCTGGGTGATTCTGGTTACCCAGGTGATCTGGGTTGTATTGGCAAAACCCATCAAATTAGTGAGCTGATTATTACCAGATTCTTAATTTGTTTTGGACAATGGAAACTACCACGGTAAAAATAAAACCACATTCTCACCCAGGTAGGAAACACCTTCTTCTGGGGATATTGTGCCGTACTTGACCATCATCTTCACAAAGTCAATCAGTGTCTTCATGATTGTGATCAGCGTTTCTTTCTCTTTTGCCTCTTTTTCTATATAAAGGACAAATAATTTAAACAAAACTAGTATTGTTTCATCTTTCCGTGTAAATTTATAAAGTATGGCGAAATGAAGTATTTCGCTGGGTGTGGTAGTGCACCCTTTAATCCCAGTGCTCAGGAGGCAGAGGTAGAGGATTGCCTTGAGTTCAAGGCCACCTTGAGATGACATAGTGAGTTCCAGGTCAGCCTGGGCTAGAGTGAGAACCTACCTGAAAAATAAAACAAACCAAAACAAAACAAAAAGAAATATTTCTTCTTACATATATTACATATATTTAATTTTTAAACAATTAAAGACTTAAGATTTTTTACATATACTTTCTTCCTTTTCTTTCTCTTTCTTTTTTCTTCTTTCTCCTTTCCTTTTTTCCTCTTTCTTTCTCTCTCTTTCTTTCCTTCCTTTCTTCCTTCTTTCTTTTCTTGAAGCAGGCTCTCTCACCATGTAGCCTGGCTGGCCTGGAACTAGTTACGTAAACCATGCTGGCTTTGGACTTGTGGTGATCCTGCTTCTGTCTGATGCTGAGGTTACAGACAGACATCAGCTACCACACCCAGCTATTTCCATTTTTCTTTAGAAGAAAAACAAACTAAAATCCAGAGGGGAGCCTGGTTTTCCTGTTCTTTGTGCTACCATGAAGGATTCCTGTCCTTTCCTCCTTTATCCTCCCCACAGATATGGCAGGTACTGCCATTCGTTTGTATTTCTCCTCTGATGAGGGCTGGGAATCTTCCCTCTTTCCACTTGCCTACACCAGTGGAAGGCAAGGATCTCAGAAACATGTTTGCTCTGCGGACTGAAACCATCCTGGGCCTTATCTGCTCCAGGAGCTTTTAGACTTCAGAGTAGGGTGTGAATGAGTCAATGTGGATTCTTACACTGACTACATTTTATAACTCGGTGCTTTATATATATTTTCAAATGGATTCATTTTGAAAGATGGATAAAATCGTGTATTTGTCATATGCAACACGATGCCTTAACATACATACTGTTCTGGCATGATTAAATCTGGCTAATTAGCATGTGCATCAACTCACAGGCATCGTTTTTGTGGTGAGACCATGCTGCAGGCACTCCTCAAGCATGGAGCAGCAGGGCGTGGGACGGGCATGTTGGTCAAATGACGCAAAATTGCAACCGGTTTATCAGTAGCAGAAACAGTATTTGTTTTTCTGTTTACTTTTCACTGGCTCAGACCATTGTTGAGAAAGACAGGTATTAGCAAAACCTCGGTATAGGTTTTTAAATAAAAAATTTAGAAAAAAATAAAAGCAATAAAGAATTAGGTTTTTTTAAAGCCTTGAAAGACAAAAACAAATGAAATAAAGAATATTCCATACACTGGAATTTTTTTTAAAGAACCTTTAAGGCTGTTATCAAGGTTTTATTTTTTAAATATTTTATTTATTCATTTTCAAGGAGAGAGAGAGAGACAGAGAGAGAGAGAGTGTCTGGTTTATGTGGGTACTGGGGAATTGAACCCGGGGCCTTAGGCACTGGAGGCAAGTGCCTTAACCACTGAGCCATCTCTCCAGCCCATGGAATTTTTTAAATACCATAAAATTCCTAGGCTTGGAAGGGAAAAGTGGAAGGGGGAGATCATGGGAAGAGCTGGCAAATAACTTCAGCCAACCCAGTGCTTGTTCAAGGTCAGGCTATGTATTTGGAATCAATGATGCTCTTCACCGATGAGAAGTGACTCACCAGGGTGACGGAGCATCTGAGCTGGGGCACCTGCCAACCAATGGGCCTAATGGCTCAGAACAGATATGCCAGCAGAGGGGTCAGGACCATCTGGCCAGTGTCTGGAGCTGAAGGACAAAGGATGTTCTCTGGGAATGAAAGCTCACTCTAAGATCACTTCATGGAGGAAATAGATTACAATTACAGAAATGTTTATACAAATGTTCGATCTAGGGATGCACGGAGGGGAGGAGGAGGAGGAAAAGCCATTAAGGCATCTGTGTGAACAATAACAGAAGCCTTGGTGGGCTGGAGGGATGGCTCAGCGGTTAAGGCACTTGCCTCCAGTGCCTAAGGCCCTGGTTCAATTCCTTAGGACCCACATAAGCCAGACTCCCAAGGTGGTGGCCCTGGTGCGCTCTCTCTCTCTCTCTCTCTCTCTCTCTCTCTCTCTCTCTCTCTATCTATCTCTCTGCTTGAAAATGAATAAATAAAAATTTTTTTTAATTAAAAAAAAAGAAACCTTGGTCTATTACCCTACTTGCCGAGCTACCAAAAATAAACATGGAGCCCATGTGAGAGCAAGACTTAAATAATCCCTCAAATGTGTTCTGGGCTTCCAGCTTCCTTTCTTCCAGTGTCCATCTTTAAGTCGCTGGAAAGCCGAAGCTGCAAATGTGCAAAAGAAAAATGCCTTGAACAATCCAGAGAAGGATAAGTCAGGTTCCTACTAAGGGGGGAAATGGAGAAAGCTTTGAAAAAGGTATTTCCTAAAAATCGGAAGGAAAACAACAACAACAGAAAAAAAAAAAAAAGAAGAAGAAGAGATAAGAAAGCCAGGCATGGGGACACACACCTTTAATCCCAGCACTTGGGAGGCAGAGGTAGGAGGATTGCCTTGAGTTCAAGGCCACCTGAGACTACATAGTGGGCTAGAGCGAGACTCTACCTTGGGGAGAGGGAGAAAAAAATCGACAGGATTTCCCTCTTGGTGTTTTGCTTTGTTTTCGACAATGTGGGCAGACCTAGAAAACATGCTAAGAAAAGCCCGCCAGGCACAGAGATGGTTTCCTGCTGCCTTGGCATCTGTGGCTTCTACATCCATGGATTCAACTAACTGAGAACAAAAACATTCAAGAAAACATCTGCATCTTTACTAAATGTACACAAGTCTTTTCTTTTAAATATTTTATTTATTCATTTTCAAACAGAGAGAGAGAGAGAGAGAGAGAGAGAGAGAGAGAGAGAGAGAGAGAGAACACCAGGGCCACCACCTTGTGGGTCTGGCTTATGTGGGTCCTGGGGAATTGAACCCAGGGCCTCAGGCACTGGAGGCAAGTGCCTTAACCGCTGAGCCATCTCTCCAGCCCACACAAGTCTTTTCTTGTCATTATTCCCCATTAAGACAGTACAATAGCCACTTATACAGCACTTGCATTGTATTAGACATTGTAAGTAATCTAGAGATGATTTAAAGTATATAGGAGGATTTCCAATGGCTATATAAAATACCGGATCGTGTGTGTGTGTGTGTGTGTGTGTGTGTGTGTGTGTGTGTGTGTGTGTGTGTAGTGAACCCAGGGCTTTGCAAATGCTAGGCAAGCACTCTACCTTTGAGTAACAGCCACAACCCCTGGATCATTTTCTATAAAAAACTCGAGCATCTGTAGATTTGGGTATCTGGGGTCCTGGAATCTCCCCACTAGGAGTATGTGGAACATGGCTACTACAGCCAACGAGATTGGACTACACACTGGAGGGTAGATCTAGATAGTCTCAAAACAAAAGGAAGAAAAGACAATAGTAACTATGTGAGAAGCTGGGAGTCTTCATGTTAGCCTGGTTGTGGTGATCACTTTATACTGTAGAAACATAATAAAACATCAAGTTGTATACCTGAAACATATAATTTTTGATTTATTTTTATTTTTGAGTTTGTTTTTGAGCTAGCATCTTGCTCTATAGTCAAAGCAGTCCTCAAACTCAGTATGTAGACAAGGCTGGCCTCAAACTCACGGTGATCCTCCTACCTCGGGCTCCCGAGTGCTGGGCTTTCAGGTGTGTGCTACCATGGCCAGCTAGTGTGTGTGTGTGTGTGTGTGTGTGTGTGTGTGTGTGTGTGTGTGTGTGTGCGCACAGATGTGAAAACCAGAGAACAACTTTGGGTATCATTCCTCAGATGTTACCCATTTCTTGACAGGGCCTCTCACTGACCTGGAACTTGCCAAGCAGGCCAGACTGACTGGCCAGAGCCCCAGGGAACCACCTACCTCCTCCTCCCAGTGATGCGCTTACAAGCACAGGCCATAGTGTCCAGTCTTTACATGGAATCTGGGGGTCCAACTGAGGTCCTCATGCTTGTAATGCAAGCATTTTACCAAATAACTCTTTTCTAACTTGAATATGTGCCTCGCACCTCAATAAAGCTGAGAACAAAAGGCAGTTGCATGGGCTGGAGAGATGGCTCAGCGGTTGGGGCACCTGCGTCCAGTGCCTAAGGCCCTGGGTTCAATTCCCCAGGACCCACATGGGCCAGACCCACAAGGTGGTGGCCCTGGTGTGCGCTCTCTCTCTCTCTCTCTCTCTCTCTGTATCTGCTTGAAAATGAATAAATAAAGTATCAAAAATAAAATATTAAAAAAAGGCAGTTGCAATAGAGTTGAGGCTGGACTGGCTCAGGGAAAGGACCCAGACTCCTCTCCCTGTTTGCACGAGAGTCTTTCCAGGATCTCTAGGCAGCATATGTTCAGTGACTGTTTGTTGAACCAATAAACGAGCCCTCTGCTAACAAGATTAAATTATCCAGAAACTCCACCTTTCCTGATTACTCCTTCCTAAACATTTCCATGGCTAGAACGCCGCTTCTGAAGCAAACAAGAGACGTGAACTCTTTTCCCTGCCGGCAGCGCCTGTCACTGAAGATTGCGTTTGAAACTGAAGACAGGAAGAACTGCCCCCCCTTCCTAGAATTCCCATTTCTCTCCCACACGGTGAGGAAACAGCAGTTACCTGAATCGATACTTTTCAGTAGCGCATAGAAGTTTGGGAAATACTGGAGTTCCTCAAAGTTATCTTCACGGTAGGTTTTCGTTCTCCTTTCCAAGCCGTTTGTCAAGGTTAAGGCGTTTGACACCGTTTCATCATTCTCTCCATTCGTAAAGCCATCTTGAATTGCCGCCACTGGAGGCTCCAGTGAGGAAAAGCAACCATTAAAAATCAAGCAGCAACTCCAGTTCAGCTCTTTCCTCTTGAATGGATGCCAGAGAATCCCTCCCGCCCTTCCTTGCTTCCTCCTGTCCCCTCTCTTCCCACCCTTCCTTCCTTCCTTTGTCACACACCAGCAGCAGCTTGTGGCTCTTGATTTACCAGAAGTTTACCAGACGCAGCGGTCTGGTTTTGGGCTTACCACCCTTCAGAACTGTGAGCTAAATAAACCTCCTTTTTTGTTGTTGTTTTTGTTTTTTTTTCTTTCAAAGTAGGGTCTCACTCTAGCCCAGGCTATTCTGGAACTCTCTCTGGAGTCTCAGGCTGGCCTCAAACTCATAACCATCCTCTTACCTCTGCCTCCCACGTGCTGGGATTCCAGGCGCACTCCACCAGGCCTGTCCCTAACCCTCCTTTCTTTATAAATTTGAATCTAGTCACAACAGAAAATGGACCAAGACAACTCCTTCAGTATTTTCCCTTGGCCTTTACAATAAAGTTCAGACTCCATACTCGGCTCACGAGGCTCTTCCTGGTCTGGCCTGCGTCCATTCCCAGTCTCCGATCACTTGTCTCTTCTGTCAGTCCTTGTTTCCGTTGCCTGGATACTCCACACTTTCTTCTCTCCTGTTTATGAATTAACTCCTATTTGGCCTTCGGCGCTCAGCTCAAATTACTTCCTCAGGGAAGCCTTTCCTGAGCCTAAGCGCAGGACAGGTTCCTGTCTGACGAGGTCTTTAGACCCAGCGCCTTTCCTCCGAGCACTTAGTGTAGGTACCATTGAGATGATGACATTTGACGATAATCTACCTCTTCCACCAGACATTAGCCTTTGTGGAGTAGAAATGACATATGTTTGAATGACCAGGGATTTCTCAGTGCTTGGTATAGTCTGTACTAAATAAATATTTGTTGGAAGAGTATTTTATTTGCATTGATGCCTTTGGATAACATGAACAAACCTGTCAAGCATATGGACGTTTTAGAGGTGCATAAATATATCGGTGAAGGATCATAAAAATAACCTCAACTGTTGTAATTCATAAGCATTTTGAGTGTGTTTAGACCTGTAAAGGTTATTTAAAAAGCTGCCAGCTGGTGGGGAGTGGAAGCAGGGAGAGAAGGGAGAGTTCTCAGGCTGTCGAGTAAGAAATCCAGACCCGGTTTCATGTTCCAGCCCTTCTAAATGTCACTGCAGGACATGATGGTGCACAGCTATAATCCCAGCACTTGGGAGGTAGAGGCAGGAGGCCAAGCAGAGGTACATGAGAACAAAAACAATCAAAACCCAAATAAACATTACCATAAGCTATATGTGGTGGCTCTGAGGCAGAAGGATTGCTAAAAGTTTAAGACTCGTTTAGGCTACAGTGTGAAACCGTGCTTAAAAAACAAAACAGGGGCTGGAGAGATGACTCAGCGGTCAAGGCATCCGCCTGCAAAGCATGATGACCTGGGTTCGATTCCTCAGCACCCATGTAAAGCCAGATGCACAAAGTGGTGCATGCACGTGTGAGTTCATTTGCGGTGGCTAGAGGCCCTGGCACACCCATTCTCTCTCTCTCTCTCTCTCTCTCTCTCTCTCTCTCTCTCTCTCTCTCTCCTCTTACAAATAAATAAAACATTTTTAAAAATCAGGGCAGGGGTGGGCTGGAGAGATGGCTCAGCGGTTAAGGCACTTGCCTCCAGTGCCTAAGGCCCCGGGTTCAATTCCCCAAGACCCACATAAGCCAGACCCACAAAGTGGTGGCCCTGATGCTCTCTCTCTCTCTCTCTCTCTCTCTCTCTCTCTCTCTCTCTGCTTGAAAATGAATAAATAAAACATTAAAAAAAATCAGGGCAGGGGAATGGCTCAGTGGATAAGGCACTTGCCTACAAAACCTAACAAACCAAGTTCAATTTCCCAGCGCCCACATAAAGCCAGATGCACATGCATCTGGAGTTCATTTGCAGTGACTAGAGACCCTTGCACTCCCATTTTCTCTTTTTCTGTCTCTGTCTGTCTGCCTCTCTCTGTTTGCAAATAAATAAGTAAAAATATGAAAAAAAACAAAAGTAGTACCACAGTCCATATAATTGTTTATATATTTGAGATAGGATGTTGGAGGCTTAGAAAGGAACCATATTCTGGTGGAGAAAATGTGGTGAGGAATTTGACATCCCCCTATGGTCAATTTCATGTATTTTAAAGGGAAATCAAGGAGGCGCGAAAGATATCAGAAGCTTGGTTGATGTAGAGAGAAGTCCAGCAAGGGTAAGGAAGATTGAATATAAACCAGGATAAAGCATGAAAGATCAGCTTCTGAGCCAATGAAATGGGAGGAGAGGGGTGGGAGAGGGGCGGGAGCTGTTTGCAGAGAACTGAATTAACCTGCCTCTGTCTCAGGAGCAGCGTGTCTGCATGTGCAAGTGTGTACACACACTGGGAGCAGATGATGGCATCCACTGCTAATGCAAACTGGGTATCAAGGAAGCTATGAAACACTGGCTCCAGAGCATCATATGGATATTCAGTTTAAGTAGGTTGAAAATGCTACATACTTCAAACACTCTTTGGCATCAGGTAGGGTACTAGTTATTTCCAGATACAAGAGCACATGCACACCCATGCACACACACACACACACACACACACACACACACACACACACACTCCTAACACACAGATACATACCACTTTTTCAGGGATTTTCCCAGCCTGATTCTCGGTCCTGCTTATGGGTTTACTGAGCTCCTCCTCATAATTGTTGGCTTCCTTGGAAATTAATTTTTGTAAAGCCTCTGCTACTTCATCTTCCAGAGTATGTGCCTGGCTTTCAGTGATCTGTTATAAAGAGACACGACATATATAACTGCTACTTACATTCTTGGGATTAAAACCATTCTAAATTCTAGCTGAATTGCTTCTTGGCCTTTGGCTAATAACAAGCATAAACTCTAGTTGAATGCGTACATTTAACTGGATAATTCTCCCCCAACCTTCTACCGCACTCTGTGAGGTGACTGCCTAGCACTCCGGGAAGAAATGTCTTTGGGTCACAAACAAGCTGTGAGTGCCACCTGCTAAAACCCCACAAAATGAACGCTTCCTTCGAGAAACATTTTGAGAGCCTATTGCCACATGAGACCCTGTAAATAAGCACCTTACCAAAACCCATGGGTGGCTGTGTCAGGGCTGAGCAGCCAAGCTGAGGCTAGGTGAAATTACAGTGCTTAGAGCTTCTCAAATGTGCCTTTGCTCGTGTCATTTGTAGTTTTGCTGCACGCATCCTCTACCTCTGCTGCTTATGTCCTTACATTCTCCAGGAAAACCCGTGGTCCATCGTAAACATCTGGCTACTTAAACTCAATGGCTAAGGAACCACAACCCGGGCTAAGATTGGTTTTACCCTCATGTATACAACTTACAAGGCCAAGGGTTAGTAGTTTAGAAACAATCTTGTCAAACACTCCTCTGTCGTTCTCCTCATAAATTCTGGTAGCAATTTTATGGACAATGTCTTCAGCAGTTAAAGGAGTTCCATCAAGCTGATGAAGGCCATCAGGGTCATCTAGAGAGAGCAACCAGAATCTCACATCATGGTGATCATAGACTTATTTCATGTATCAGATATATTATAGATATAAACGTGGAAGTGCTTACTGCACATGAATTTTTGGTGTGAAGCTTAATTCTTTTTTTTTAAATTTTTTTTTTGTTTTTTCGAAGTAGGGTCTCGCTCTAGCCCAGGCTGACATGGAATTCACTCTGTAGTCTCAGGGTGGCCTTGAACTCACAGCGATCCTCCTACCTCTGCCTCCCGAGTGCTGGGATTAAAGGCATGCGCCTCCACTCCCGGCTTAATTCTTTTTTCTTTTTTTTTTTTTTGATGCAAGGTCTCATATAGCCCAGAATGGCCTTGAACTTGCTAAGTAGCCGAGAAAGGTCTTAAACTTCAGATCCTGCTGCCTCTACCTCCCCAGTGCTGAGATTACAGGCATGCACCACCATACCTAGTTTTTATATGCTGAGGATTGAACCCTGGGCCTTGTGCATGCTAGACAGGCACTCTCACTGAGACATGTTTCTAGCCACCAAGGTAAATTTTTAAAAATATATTTTATTTATTCATTTTTCAAGCAAAGAGAGAGAGAGAGAGAGAGAGAGAGAGAGAGAGAGAGAAAGAGAGAGCGCACCAGGGCCACCACCTTGTGTGTCTGGCTTATGTGGGTCCTGAGGAATTGAACCCGGGGCCTTAGGCACTGGAGGCAAATGCCTTAACTGCTGAGCCATCTCTCCAGCCCGCTTTCCTCTACTTTCTGAATGTTGGGATTACAGGTGTGTGCTATCACACCTAGCCATTCTGTGAGGCATCTTAATATAGTAAACCCAATTCTCCAAAGAATAGGGAATTATTTTATGAGCGTGGAATTGAAAGTTTTTAAAATAAAGGCACAAATCTATACAAACATTATGCAAATATTTTCAGAGAAGCAGATCCACAGCTTTAGTTCTCCTGGAAATACATCTGGCAGCACTACTGAAGCAAAGGCCTGTCCTGAAGGAAAAAGCTCGGCATGATGGTTCACATTTGTAATCCCAGCTCTCAGGAGGCTGAGGCTGGAAGGATGCTGTGAGTTTGAGGGAAGCGTGCACTACAGAATGAGACCCTGTCTCAAAAAACCAACCAAACAAACAAACAAGAACCCAGCACTGCAGGGCCAAGGGCTGAGGGCAGCAGGCAGCACTACAGAGAGAAGCACTGGGCTGATCTATATCTCAAGTACTTTACTCTCCCTGCTTCCTCAAGGCAGATGGGCAAGATCAGTATTTTAGTCCCGTGGTATCTCTTGTTATCTATATAACCTTGGGCCACTGTAAAAACAATAATAAGGGCATTGGGCTGCAGACTGACTCAGCAGTGAAGTGCTTGCTTAGCATGGACAAGTCCCCAGGTTGGATTCCCAGGACTGAAAGCAAAACAAGCTAATGAATAATAAGGAAATAAATTTAATGGGAGTTCAATGGTGTTGTTGAGAGGATCGGATGAAGGGAAATGTTAAAAGCACCTTTTAACTCACACATTATTATATGAAAGTGAGATGGTATTGTCCTTATGGAAAGTGGATTTGGCTTTTGAAATGAATTGTGCCTATTTTCCACAGAAAATGGAAATTAAATCCCTGGCCAGATTTGCTCCAAATAGTCATTATATTCCCTCAGAGAAACAATATCTTGGCATTTCCATCCTGATTCTACCATTTTCTTCTCTGGTTTGGGGGATTTGGGCAAGGAGTTTCTCCCATGGCCTTTCTTCCAGACTGAAAATGGCGGCATGTGCAGCCTCAGCCACATCTTTTTCCTCTTGTTTGATACAAGCGTATTAAAATGGGTGGCAGTTATACACAGAGGTCAGGCCTTTTCAGTCAGCATGTCATTGCTGAGCTGAGGCCATCCCACCAGCTCTGAGTTCTTTGAGACTGAGTCCAGAGTGACAAAGGCGAAAAAGGCCCTAATAAAATCAAATCATAAAATCAGCTCTCCTCCTGGCCAGCTGAAAAGTGAGTTCGTCATTATTTCTCAGAAGCAGAGCCTCACTGTCACTTAGGTCCAAGTTTTCCATTTGTGGGTTGCAAGTCAGGCTCTGGGGAATCGTCCACCCCAGGCTATGCAGAGGGACAAGCTTGCTTCCTCCCCTACGTAGCCCTCAGGACCAGAGACAGGAAGAACAGTGGCTGCCTCTGAAGCTGGAACAAGATAACTGCTTTGCAGGTTATTTACTTCACAACAAGGGGATGTTGGCAACTCGCCGAAGAAATAGCCTCTTTCCTCTGCAGCATTCTCTTGAGCCAGGATCTTGGGTCTCCTAGAGTAGAACTTTGCTAGATGTGGTTAACAGTGGAACACCTGACTTCTTACTTTCCATCTATTCCTTGATTTCTTCAAAAATGAACAGAAGGATTCCCTACTGTGCACAAAGAGGAATTTAGATCCCCAGAAGAAAGATCCCCAGAGGAAAGCCCAGCGTGCACTCAAAATTTATATCTTTTGTTAGGTTCCACAACGATCTACGTAGATTTCAAAAGACCATGCCCAGTCATCATCTCCTCAGTTATATATTATCTAGTATCTAGTATAATGCTTGGAATTCATTTGCTCAATAATAATTTATGGGCTATCTAGGTGTGGTGACATACGCCTTTAATTCTAGCACTTGTAGGCGGAGACAGGAGGATTGCTGAGAGTTCAAAGCCAGCCTTGGACTACAGAGTGAGTTCCAGGTCACTCTTGGCTAAAGCAAGACCCTACCTCAAAAAAACTATGGGCTGAAGAGATGGCTCAATGGTTAAAGGCACTTGCTTGCAAAGCCTGCTGGCCAGGGTTTGATTTCCTAGTATTCACATAAAGCAAGATGCACAAAGAAGCGTATGTATCTGGAGTTCATTTGCAATGACAAGAGGCCCTGGCACACCCATACTATCCTTGTGCCCTTCTCGCTCTCAAGTAAATAAATATTTGATAAAATTTTACTGAAGTCATAATACATGCCCAACACTGGAAGTAGAGTGACGACTAGTTAGGATAGTCCCTGGCTGCAGAGTTTACTACCTAATCTATAGTTTGAAGCATAGTAATTAGCCAATAAATATTTCTTAGATATCACATTTAAATATTATGCAATATATATCAAAATATCACATGGTACCTATAAATACTATCCTTAATATATTTTGTATCAGTTAAAAATTAATTTAATGTAAAAAGAAAAAAATGTACACAGGAGCCCCTAGAAATAAGCACATAAAAGAAAATGATGTGCAGGGCGTGGTGGCGCACGCCTTTAATCCCCGCACTTGGGAGGCAGAGGTGGGAGGATCACTGTGAGTTCGAGGCCAGCCTGAGACTACATAGTGAATTCCAGGTCAGCCTGGACTAGAGAGAGACCCTACCTCGAAAATCCAAAAAAGAAAAGAAAATGATGCATATAAACACTAAAAATAATTGATGGTCCCTGTAGCACAAGCCTATTTGGAGGTCTCCTAAAGGCACTATTAGGTCCAGGGACACTTTCTGTCAAAGTTAACCTCCCTTATCCTGCCTTCCGGGATGAAGTCCACAAGCTTTTGGTGTTCTAGTCAGCTTGGTTGTCCAAACCATCTGCTTCTAGGACTTCCAGGGCATGAGGTAACACCAAAAGTTCACCCATAAATCATTCTAAGACTGTTGGCTCAGTTCCTCTATGACCTCAATAAACTTAACATGACCCCTAGGGTGAACCTGAAGCCACTAAGACCAGCTATATAGTTCTAAATCTGATGCACTAGTAATAAAAATGGATAACTTGGAAAAAATGAGGGTGGGAGAGATGGCTCAGCAGTTAATGTGCTTGCCTGCCAAGCCTAACGACCTGGGTTTGATTCCCCAGTTAGGAGTATGTGTGTGTGCGCATGTGCATGGTCCCCAAGGAAAGATCTTTTGAAGAGGGCTTGTGATGTGGACAGAGATCAGGAGTTTAATCCCGGACATATTCTATTTGAAGTGCATCTGACACTTCAAGTTCTAGGATTAGAGATATGAGGGCAGAGATGGTAACTGAAGCCACAGAAAGGTTAGGATGACCAAGAGAGAGAGGACAAGGGTAGGAGAAGAATGCTAACAAGAAAACATTGGGCATTTCACATTTTGAGGGCATTTTATTGATCTAATTATTTGCGATAATAGTACTTTGTAATAGTTGTCGCATTAAAATGAAAGGTAAAAGTACAGACAATTGGTTTAAAGTTTTTCTCAAAGCATCAGTAAATGAAACTTGTATTATTGCTGCTGTTGTTTTGAGACGCGGTCTGGCTAATCTAACACTCACTACATAGCCCAGGGTGTCCTCAAACTTGTGGCAACCCTCCTGCTACTTCCTGAGTGCTGGAATTATAGGCATGAGCCACCCCACTGAGTGAAGTAATGGAAACTTGAAAGGGAGAAACGTGCGAGTTTTTTTAATTATCAATAAATTTGAGCTTTATCTGAACTTTGGACTTGAATAAAAGATGAGCATATAAGACATATTTTTTTTTGGTTTTTTGAGGTAGGGTCTCACTCTAGCCCAGGCTGACCTGGAATTCACTATGTAGTCTCAGGGTGGCCTTGAACTCACAGCGATCCTCCTACCTCTGCCTCCCGAGTGCTGGGATTAAAGGCGTGCGCCACCACGCCTGGCATAAGACATATTTTTAAAGTATAGGTCATTTTAAAAATCTGTTATAGGGCTGGAGAGATGGTTCAGCGGCTAAGGCACTTGCCTCCAGTGCCTAAGGCCCCAGGTTCAATTCCCCAGTACCCACATAAGCCAGACCCACAAGGTGGTGGCCCTGGTGCTCTCTCTTTCTCTCTCTCTCTGCTTGAAAATGAATAAATAAAATATTTTTTAAAAATCTGTTATAGGAAACTCTAAATCAGGTAGTAAAAAGTTCTTTTTAACCATTTACCTTGGAATTTATGGTCCAATCCACTCTTAGTAGAATCATAATCATCAATCAGTTTCCTATTTTTGGTTGAATCAATGTCTTCCACATTCAATTTGTTATCAAACGGGGAGCTTCTTATGGATTGTCTATCTTTCTCATTTTTTTTCTTTTCCGTTATTGCCTTCAGCAGATTCAAGTTATCAACAGAAGAATAATTGCTTTCACCCTGCTTGTTTTCTGGAAGAAAAGTTCAAAACTCAACACATCCATTTAGTTAAGATTCTCATGGCCTAGATTATTTCACTGACCAGCAATATGATTTTTTTTTACCTGGAGGGTATGCTTTTTTAATCTTGTCTGCTTCTGCTTCAGCAATCTGTAAAATCAAACAGGAGAGAGGCCTATGTAAATCACTGTTTCACTAGTTACCAAGTGTAAGAGCCAAATGACTTAATCTTCATGGGATTTGCTTGTAAAATGTAGATAATAATTCCTACCTCAACCATTGTAATAAGGGTTGAATGAGGTAAAATAAGAGCTGATGTGCTGTAAATATTAATTCCTTTCTCCTACAATATTGGTGGAAAATAAATCTTCAGCTGAGCATGATGGCATGTGTCTTTATTCCCAGCACTCAGGAGGCTGAAGCAAGAGGATCAAGAGTTGGAGGCTAACCTGGGCTACATGGCAAGACTCTTTCTCAAACACCACACAGCACAACACCACACCACACAGCATAATGCAACCCAAAACAACCACAAAGACAACTCTGTTAAGTTAAGCAACCTTACAATACAGTGGATGTGATATTGACCTTACTGAGCTTTTATTATAGGGTCAACTGCATGTATTATACAGAAGTTTGTGTATATAACTAGTAGGGTGTATAATTACAAAAAATGAATTTCCCTTCATAATTTCTGCCAATTTGTTATGAATTTCCTCGAGTTTGTAAATTCTAACGCGCTAACATGTCACAAAGCTCTATATTAAACAATAATGAAAGTAAATTAAATTATTGTTACAATTTTACTTTTGACCCACCTGTTCATTCAAAGGTCTTTCTGCACTTAATTCTCTATTATGAAGAGATTTGTCTAGAATAAATACAAATAAATATACATTCAGCTGTGCATTGGGAAGACAAAATATAGCTCACATTAAAATCTTCACAAAATACAAGTAAAAGTAAACATTAGGATAAATAACCCTGGTGGCTAAGAAGCGATACACGTATTAACAAAGACTGTCAATCATGTACATTATCAATGCTGCCTTGCTTATTATCTTGGCGCATGTCCTGACTTAATGCAATCACAATTTTTTCTGCTCATAAATTTAACGTATGGTCTTAACACTTGGCTTTTTAGCACTTGTCAGAAAAAGCACAGTTTGGGTATTACTGGCACACTGAAGGTCCTTTATCATATGCTGCCTATGTTGTGAACAGAATCTCAGTAAAATAGTAAAAACTAGAAAAAAAAGCCGCTGTGAGAAGAAAAGACTCCCCTTCCCTTTTCATACTGAGACCTTTAAAACGAGCATATGCTATGCTTTCCTTTAAGAAGCGAGGAAACAAATCTGTCTCTAAAATGACGCCGATGCTCAGCGGCTCTCCTCCGATCAGAAAGGCGATTTCCAGCTCAGGGACTTTTGTGGGCGAAATACATCGGAGGGGTGCGAAGTAAGCAGTGTCCACCTACCTTGGCCGCCTCCGGGCTTGGGGAAAGCTTGGACCGGCCTGCCCTGGAGCACCAGCAAGAGAATCCAAGAGCCGGCCCAGAGGAAGCCCATTCTTCTCGGTCAGCCTTGGAAAGAGCCTGGCGCGGGCCCAGCTGCCGCTTTGTTGCGAATAAGGGAACCGAGAGCTGGCGGGGAAGGAGGGCGGGAGGGCGGGAGGCCCGGAGGCCCGGAGGGAGGGACCGGAGGACGGGAGGGTCCGCGAGGCGCGCGGCCGGGCGGCGCAGGTGCAGGTGCAGGTGCAGGTGCAGGTGCAGGTGCAGGTGCGGCGGGCGCTGTCCGCCTCTCGGTGCTGAAGTCCCCACTGCGCTCCAGGAGGCGAAGCGGGGCGAAGCGCATGCTCCCTGCCAGGCAGAGGCCGCGGCCGGGGGATGGCGTCAGCACTCCGGGCCTGCTCCAATCCCTGGCGAGTGGACGGGGGAGGGGAGGCTGGCAGGCCGACTGGAGCGAGCTCTCCGTGCCGCAGTCTGGGGCGAGCTGGTTTGCTGTCAGCGCGGCATGGCTGCGCCCTTCCCAGGCTTAAACGCCTCCTTGACCCGCGCACCTGCCAAGAATCTACTGCAGTTTTGCTGTGCAGGTCTTCTTTGTATCCCACCTGCCATACTAGAGGTAGATTTAATTCCGTTAGACCTTCTGCGTGCTCCTGTGTCCCAGCTCCATGAGGATTTTGAATTGGGAAACTGCAGAATATTCTTTTTTGTTTGTTTGTCTTGTTTAGTTTCTCGAGATAGGGTCTCCCTCTAGCCCAGGCTGACCTGGAATTCACTATGTAGTCTCAGGGTGGTCTTGAACTCACAAGTGATCCTCCTACCTCTGCTTCCTGAGTGCTGGAATTGAAGGCGTGTGCCACCATGCCTGGCCAGAATATTATCTTAGATTGTGCGACACAACTTCTAAACGCTGAGGCAGAACAAAACGACAAGATGATTGCCTGTCCCCCTGACCCCCTAAGAGCCAGCGTCCTCGCCAGTCTAGAAATGAAGAACAGCTACACTCAGCTCTTCTGCTTTGTCCACCAGGTGGGAAAAGGCTGCGCTTCGAAGAATTCTTCTTAGTCTCAATTATACCCAAGGACCTAGCTGTCCCAAGAGTCCTCCAAGAAAATGGATCACCATGTAAAGCGTTTTTTCATCATATCCAAGTTGAGGAGGCGCTTCCTGTATTCTGAGAGTATTCCCAAAAGCTAAGGCAGTTGTATACAAGGAGCCATCCAAAGACTTCTAAGCAACCAGTACACACAATACAGTGTGAGCAGGGTGCTGAGTACGGGCTTTCCTCTCTGGGTTTTAAACAGAACTTGGATCTTTTCCTTTCCCCTGCAGCCTGCTGGGAGCCGGGCTGAATAGTGACCAAAGAGAAGGACTGGGCACAATCAGGCCTTTGATTTCTGCACCCTTCACTTTTTAAGGAGCAAGTTAGTTATTTGAATATCTGAAAACAAACAAACAAACAACCAAGTGGACAAACAGATCTTTCTTTCTGGAGGTCTTCAGTTCTGAGGTCATGCACATAGTTCCTTAATGAGCCTAAAAAGTACTTTTTTGCTTGTTTCTATGTGAATCTTTTTATTTAAACTGATACATGAAAACCATACTTGCTTGTGGAAGTACAGAGCACTTTTGAATCTAACAGCTACTTCAAAATAAATAGCTCTTTCTTGGCAATAACAGTATTATTCTAGCATGCTGCATTCTTTAAAAGTAGGTAATAAACTGGGTGTGGTGGCGCACACATTTAATCCCAGCACTCAGGAGGCAGAGGTAGGAGGATTGCCTTGAGTTCAAGGCTACCTTGAGACTACATAGTGAATTCCAGGTCAGCCTGGACTAGAGCGAGACCCTACCTCGAAAAACCAAAAAAAAAAAAAAAAAAAAAAAAAAAAAAAAAAAAAAAAAAAAAAAAAAAAAAAAAAAAAAAAAAAAAAAAAAAAAAAAAAAAAAAAAAAAAAAAAAAAAAAAAAAAAAAAAAAAAAAAAAAAAAAAAAAAAAAAA